>VZTO01019915.1:53804-197434 GCA_013400615.1 Syrrhaptes paradoxus | reverse complement strand
ATCCATAAGAGACTGGGTCTTTTTTTTTTTTAAATACCAAAAGAAAATGGATCTTCGCAAACAAATATAAAAGGGATCTAATTTTAGACTATCACCAACTTCTTTGCCAGCAATTAAAGTGCAACAGCGAGCATGCTCTCCCTTCAATATGTTAAAGGAAAACAGTGATTCATGAATTAATTTTGCAACATTTATCTTCAGACAAGCCTGGGCGATGTGTCCCCTTACGCTAGTGCTGTATCCATATAAAGCTTAGTTAATAACCATCAGGTCACTCTATGGACAAACTGTCTGAAGGCAATTGTTAGTACCAGCACATGATTACCTACAATAGCAATCAATTTACCCACCAAATAAGAAATAATGCACGAGACTGTATTTGCCAAATAGTTTTATTTTAGAACAAAGACAGCAAAGTCCCACTTTCCCACCTGATACATGGTGGGTGTTAAGAAATACTAGTTGATTATCTTAAATAAGTTTTAAATAGAATGAATCACTTAGATTTGTAAGGTGGTGTGATTTAGTATGCTATTTACTTAGCAAGTAGCTAGATTTGCTGAAGCCTAAGGCCGTGTGCCATAACTTTCCACTTAGGTATGCTTTTCCTCTTAGTAGCTGGCACAGTGCACTGTGTTTTGGGTTTTTTAGTGTGAGAATAACGTCAATAACACACTGAAGTTGTGATTATGGTTAAGTGTTATGGCTAAGCATTTATCCTAAGTCTGGGTCTTCTGCAGCTTCTCATATATTCTGCTGAAAAAACAGACTAGAAGATACAGAGACTTCAAGGTTACAGCCATCAACAGCAGGTGCAACTCATCAAGATATGAACAATTGATGACCTGCCTAGACACAGAAAGAATTCAATGAGATGTTAGAAGACCCCCCGACTGAAAAATTATAATTTGACCAAAAGACACATGGACAGCACGTGAACAGCATGTAAGGGGTGGGTGAAGGGACTGTAAGGGTATAATTGTGTGGGAGTTTCTTGGCTTGGGGTCTCTCTGGAGGCACCCAGTTTGAGCTGACCCTGCTGCTGTGCCATTTAATAAATTCTATATATATTTTAATAGATATATATATGTAAGACATTTATACCTAAGCAACACTTGAAATGACAAAATAAATTTTCAGAATTCTGCTATGTATTTTGCATATTGGGCCACAGAGTGGCAGTTTTTTCTTACAGATGTTACCTTTACCATAAACCATCCAGCAGGACAGTACTTAACGTAAGGACTGCCAGACTGCACTGCAAGATTCTGAAGTAGTTTTCTGTCTAATTGCTTTTGAGTTTTATCTTCTTCCCTCCATCCTCCCCCACCACCCAAGATTTTTTTTCAAAATAGGGGAAAACAGTATTTTGGCAGGGAACTGGGAACAGCTCTTGAACTTTCATATCAAACATTTTCTGATGCTTATTAAGAAATCATTACTTTATCGCTCTGCTATAGCATCAAAGCAATCTTGTTGAACAATTTTCCACATGACACAAAACAGAGTAGTATTTCTGTATTTCTGCATCCCTGTTTAGAAGTTTATGCCACCCATTCAGAATTAACATTAGAAGCCTTTTGGTCAATGCTTTAACATTACCTTTACAATCTTTACTTGCAATCTGGAATTTTTAACAGACTGAGAAATAAGACAGATTTGTGAGGGATGTGTTCCATATACAGAAAAGAAAGTATCACCTTAAAAGTAAATTAGACAAATACCAGGTTACTGCCTCACACAAACAGGAAACCCACGCATCATAATAGAGCCAGAGAACAGGAAACTGGCTTATATGGTTCTCATACTGTGGACCATGAAGATGAGAGACTATAGCACTGTCAAAGCTGCTCACGTTAAAGGCTTACAATTGAACAAGGATGGGAAACAAAAACTCTTCCACTTAAAAGCTGAGAATTCTCACAGAGAAAAAACACTGAAACTACAGGAATGCCACAGCTACATTAAAGTAACACAATTTTTCATTTCTGAAAAGACTAACATTATCACATGGAGGAGTTGTAGCAAATGAAGAGCTAGTGACTAGGTACCAACCTGCTCAGGTTCCACACAGGTGTTTTTCTCCAGGCTCTCATTTAATGAGCGTTCTGATAAACTGATTAAGGACTCTTTCACTTCTTTTTTGTCTGGGAAAATAATATTTCCAGGACTAGAAATTCCACTGTCCTCCTGTCCATCGTTGCTGGAAAGCATATTTGCTCCATCTGATTCTAAAGGAACAAGCATATGTTCTTCCACAAGAGGTTTCTGACAGTCTTCATGCTGGCTGCCTCTTACACTTTGCCCTTCTAGGGCCTCCAATGTGTGACAGAAAGCATGGTTTTCTGGTTGGTTATCAGACAGTGCTACACCCAGTGGGCAACAGTGATTATCTGAAATAATTACATGATCTTCCTTGTCCATCATGGTAATGAGGAGTTGACTGCAATGATTGCACCTCTCTGGGATAGGTTTCATTTCCTGCACAGGGAGACATTGTACCAGAGCCAGGCTGTGGTAAGCTCCACAAGCAATCTGGAGCACAACACGTCCTGCCAGGTGCTCTACCTTCTGTGGCTTTGTCACTGGGAAAGTTGTTGTTATGAGACCCAGCTGGCAGCCACTCCCCCAAGCCCATATCTCTCTGCTCAGTGATAGTGCCAGTGTGTGCTCCTCTCCACATGCTAGCTGCAAAATCCTTACTGACAACAGAGGACTGGTTTCCGAATCAGAAATACTGATGGGCTGTGGCTCTGGCACACATGGCTGATCAGCAACTGCACACTGGCCAGCAGAATTGTTCCCCCACATGTACACCACACCACTTTCTGTCACGGCTCCATTATGGAAGCTGCCAGCTGCCACTGTAATAACACGATGCCCAAGCAATGCGTTTTCTAACATAGGACTATTAGCACATGACTCCTCCGGTCCTGATCTCCAGGGCAGTTTTCCAAAACTGTAGACCTCTCCACCTGTGAGAAAACAACAAAACAAAAAACCCCACAACAACTAAGCATGAGTCTAATTAAGTTAAATCAATATAAAAATTTGAAGAGAGATTCAGATAAAAAGATATAAATTTTTAGCTTACTCCAGGCTCAGCAAAACTGTGGATATTGATATACTAAGACTGCTGGCTGCTCTCTGCTTATTGCTGCTGTTAAGTTCTCTGTCTCATGTTAACGTTATGCTGTGCATGCATGCACCATTGAAATAAGTAATGCTTCGCTGCTAAAAATTCTACTATACTATAATACTTAAGTGTATTTAATGGTCCTTTCTATTTTAATGACATACAACCCTGCCGACAAAGTACAGAGCTTGTCTTTGTTCTGTACAGAGATCCAGTATCACCAAACTGTACTGTTGGCCACCCTATGGTAAAATAGAATTGCCTTATCAGACGGAAAGGTGAGAATGGTGGGTAAATGTACCTTGCCACTGGTTTAATGTTGCACTGCAGCCTCTCCAAAATTTCATTACTTTTACCTGAAAAGACTGCAGCAATGCCAGCTCAAGTTACTTTGCTAATTCTAAAGAAAAGAAGAAATCTGTTTCTAAAATTAACAGTTGTTTCCACAAGGATAGAAAAATAGTGAAAAAAAATTTAGAGAAAAATCAAAGCAGCAACTTGCAGTTCAGTCTTTACAACAGTATGTCCGCTGATCAATACAAGTAAGGACCAAGCTATGCAAACACTTAAAGGGACTGGCTTGTACAAATATTTTGCTTCACAGTGCCAAACTAACTAATGCATCTATTAGCTACACATTCTTCCAGAAGCACACAGAATCCAAAACTCTTACACATCAAGAGAATCTCTTGCTGGACTGTCTTTTTTGAATGAAAGACATCATAAGAAATGTCATTTTGAGTTCATGCAGATCAGATCACATTACAATCTTTAAACAGGAAATCCAGAGCCATTGTTAGAAGAAGAGTAAGAAGGAAGACAACTATGGTTGTAATTTCTATTCCAACACAGTTTTAAGGAACTTCTAACTAAGAAAGAAATACTGGCAAAGTTAAAAAACTGTTTAAATGTTGTGTATGAGCCACAGATAGAATGAATAAAAAATATAAAAGAAGAAAACTTGACAATAACTAAAGTTTGATGTTACCTCATATCTTCACAATTGAGATGTTCATTACCTTCTGTTAGGAGTAACCCATGATGTGTTCCAAGGGCAGCCTGTAATACAGTCTTTCCACTAAGGCCTGGAAGCCTTTCTGGAGTAACAGAGCAGGAACCAGCCTTCCAGACATAGACCAGGCCTCTCTCTTTGGCTCCTTCTGCCTCTTCTGAGCTACAAAAAGATTGGAGGAAGTACAGAATCAGCTTGAAGTTTTCTGCAGTTCAGTAATGCATGGTTTGCCTTTCACATATATAGCAAAGGCATTAGTTTTAATTTCAGGAAGTCAACATTTCATTTACAATTTGTTAATCTTAATTTAAATGTTATTTAAAAGAAAAACAAGTATCTTCTATTTGAAATAATTTTTTTCATTTATACTTTACTGCCTAAAAAGCAGCTGATCTTGTCACTAGTGAACTTAGACACACCTCTGCCCGGTTGATACAGCCTTTATATTATATATTGTATTTGCTGCTCACAGCAAGGAGATCAAATTAATACACAATTCTGCCATTGTAGGCTGAGGGAGATCATTGTATCAGTTCTACCCACATGTAAGCAACTCTGTTCCCATCTGAACAGTGAGATTTATAACGTTAACTCTTCACGTTAACATTTTGGTTTACTAGGGTGTTAACATTCCTGGTTTCCTAGGGTTTATTCATATCTTGTATTATTCAGTTTTTAGAAATCAAAATGCAGAAAAACAAGAATTAATCACATTTTTATCAGTTACACAAACATCAAGGATGCTGGAAATACACATAAATGTCTCAAATAACTTTTGCTTTAAAAGTCATTAAGCAAAAGATGTATTTTGTGCAGATTTTACTGTGAACCAACTGCTCCGATTCACAATGCCTTCAAAACACTACACCTGTAAGAGTTCATCCTTTAGATACTTTCATTTCTGTTTTTAGAGAGAACGATGAGCTTTTGGTTGGTTTTTTTTTTTTTCTCTTAATTCTTAATAAGTTTCTCAGATTAAATTAAGCCAATAATTCAAATCAAATGAATAAAAAAAAAAAAAAAAAATTATCCTGAAACACAATGGAAGTATCTAGGTTTACAGGAGTCAGCAGAACTATCCAAAACTGGTTTAACACTTCCACACACTCTGGTTTGAATGCTGAGCCATGAACTTCTTCCATTCAGCAGAAAGAAATTCCTCAGAACTTGACAACAAGCACATAGGTTTAACAATTTGTGGAATCATTTGGCTTAAACACAAACAGCCACTTTAAACATCAGTACAGACTGACAGAATTTCAAGTTAAATTAAAAGCTTTCTTTAAATTCATTTAAAACTTTATATAGAATAGATTGTTATCCACCCTTCAGAAAAAAGTAGGTTTAGCTCTTTATTCACCAACAGTCAAGTCATTTACTCTGCACATAAATCAGTTCTTGCAGCTTTGCGTAAATTTGTGAAGTTAAATATACAAGGTAGTGAGAAGAGCTTTGACGAAACAGCAATCTTTGTTTAGAAGAAAGGACACAAAACCCCAAATAGTGAAGCAAAACCAGAAAAAGCTAGTCTGACAGGCCACACTGTGGAAAACTTATTCAAGTAGCACATTCAAATGCTGTAAGGCCCTATTCAGGCAGACCACTGATTTTTTAAAACTAAAATTTTTGCTAGTTGTGGTGCATAGGATGAACACCACCTTTGCACAATCTGTCTCTGAAACATTCACAATGAGAATAAGAGATATAATTATGTCTCTCGCAGCTCCTGTGCCCATCCCCAATCTCTCTTCTTTTTCCACGTAATAGAAAAAAAAAAGAAAAAGGAAATCAATAAAAAGGTGACAGTCAAGAACTCTTCTAAAATTCACATAAGTAATTTAATCCAAACATCATACATAGTATTATAAAGCAGAGTCCATCTTGCATTTTAAATACATAGGACTTGTGTTTAGAATAGAAGTAGATTAAAAAGGAACCAACCAAGGCCAGAAAAAAGTTAGAAAAAATCCAACATCATAGTTAGGACATTTAGCTAAAATCAAAATACAGATTTCACTCAGATGGACAAAGCACACCAAAGAAGACAATACGACGATATAAAGAGTTTTCATCAACATACAGTACATTAAATTCAGCCCAAAGCCTGATATTTGGGCTTTTATCCATTTACTAAGTCTTCAGAGAACTGTGTGAGACAAACTTGGACAACTGTACACCAGGTTTATTACAAGACATTAATTTTCCAAGCCCAAAATATCTGACGTCTGTCAGGTATCTTAGTGGAAGAAATGAGAAGCAAATGCACAGTTTACTGCAGGGCTATTGGTCCAGAATCAAAATTCACAGATGCAGGTAACAGATGATTTTCTATTCACCAGAGAACATTACTTTCAAGTCTCCAGCCTATGGCTATCCCTCCAGAAGTTGAGACAATCAACTTTAAAAAAAAGTTGCTCTAGTAATAAACTGAGTGTTCCAGACATAACTGAAACGAAAGCCAATTTACTCTTCTTCCCTTTAACGTAAGTTACATAAAGGGTATGCTAACACCACTTGATAATTTTACAGGATGATTGTAAGCTGGCATATTTCAGGGAGCCTCTGTGGCTTCACCTAGCTGTTCATTCTCACCTTCTTTCCTGTGAGTCCATCTGTCAGTGGCAGCACTCCATCACCACCAAATCATTCCTCTTTTAAAAGGAACAATATAATTTCCACAAACTGTAAAACGTAAAAAAGTTATTTAATTGCAAATAACGTTAAGCTTAAAAAAACCCATCAAAGCAAGAAATAAAGCTTTAGATTCCATGTTAAATAAATGAGCACTTCCACAAGACTAGAATGGTTGAAGTATTTAGTTCACTCACACTGAGTTGGCAGACAAAAGCTAAACAGCTTCTCATCTCACAATAGGTCTATTGCAAGGACAGACTGAACAAAACCTAGTTCAAAGGCAAAAATTAACATCAATCTCTCTCTCTCTAATTCTCAATACACCACTCAAGAAACATCAAAACAGGATAACTGATCCCTTTTTAGTCTAATATAAGATAAAATTCTATGGTCAAGCTAAATTTATAAGGTAAACAAATTTGTATGAGCAGAAAATGGTGAAGAGTTGAGTTCATAACCGTACTCCCGAGCCAAAGCACATACTACCATTAAAAGGCAGAGTTCTATTAAAGCCTGTGCAGAAACGCAGAAAGACAATTAAGAGTCCCAAAACATTTCTTCATGCAAACCAGTAGCAGAGTTATCTATGAAAACATAAGACCATAGAGGCCAAGGAGAAAAAAAAGTTAATACTCCATTTATGTTTACATCCTTTCAGATTTTGAATTTTGCAAGTTCACCCTCACACCTTTCCATCTTCATGAAGATACCTTTGTATTACTTTTCTTGTAATAAAGCTACAGTTAATCTTTCTTATAATCTAGTTTTTTAATATTGAAAAACTTTAATTTTCCTTGATCTACCACCTTACTAGAAGAAGCGCTAACAATTTTAGTTGCATTAATGCATACCTGTAACCATATTTATTAAAATAAAATAGGTTTCATACATAAATTCTTTAGATCAATTTGCTATTATAGTTACTGATATCCACTGTAAAAAAAAAAAAAAAAACAGAAAAATTATTTAATATAATGGTCTGTTAAGACAGTGTATCTCCAAGAAAAGATCCAGAAGAGTCTGAAGCTCTTACATATAGAAAACAGAAATAAAATACAGCCAGTCTTGATTACAAGAGACAACATATGCAAACCTGCAAATTGCATACAGAAGTCTCAATTCACACTTGAAAACAGTAATCATCACATTGACAAATAATTGACATAACTACCAGAAATCCCAGCACTTTCACTAGACTGCTCTGAATAATGAAGAACCAAGCAGACCTTTATACACAGAAACACCACATCATACCAAATGTTTTCAGATTTCCAAATACAGGACACTAAAAATAGTGATTTGGGCTTCAGGGTTGGCAAAGAACANAAAAAAAAAAAAGAAAAAAACACCCACAACTATAAAAGTTTACTTTTAAAATATTATCAGAGGAAGTCTCACAATGAAACATCAAAGGAAAATGGAAGCATATTTTTGGAACTTTAACTTTGTGACGGGTTCTTGCTCACAGTGAGTACATTTGGATTTTGGTTTTTTTTTTTTCAGCCTACTCAAAACACCTATCCCTACAATTGATTTTCTTGAAAATGCTGGCACTTCTCTGTGAACAACTATAGCTTCACATATAAATACCCAATGGATCAGTGAATCACATGAATTGATGGGAGCTTTGATTGAGTCATCAACTATCAACTATTGTAGCATTTACATTGTATATACCGATTCAAGATCAAGGAAGTGAGGCTTTAAATTCTTGTCTTCTATATTTTACGTATTTTTTTTATTATTATGTATTATTAGGTTCATAGACTTTGTTTCATTTTCAAGAGCTTCAACTGCACAAAGATTTACTGTAATTCTCATGAGAACTTCTGATTGTAACAAAACAAAGTTAAAGCCAGGCAACTGATTAGCTGTTTTACAAGATCTCCCTTCAAGGCCCAATTAAAAATTATTAGTGTAATTATTAAGTAAGAAACTTGGACTAGAAATTGAAAGAGTGATATGATAGTGGTGACAGATTTTGTTTTCTTTACAAAATAAAACTTAAGGTTGCATTGCTAAGCATTTATGTATATTAGGGAAAATGACAGTCAAGCTGGTTTATTTCCATAATTGAGACATCTTTAAGACACTTTAAAATAATTTTCAAGTTCAGTGCAAGTTTTCAGTCACTCCTAGGACAGCACAATATTATGCCCATTTCACAGCTAATGCAGAATACAAGTTATTTGGTCACAGCTACAAACTAAGTACTTATAAGTACTTATACAATTTTCCTTGCTGATTTTCACCTAATTTCACATTTATATAATATTATGTTGTAGCATTACATATACATTATTTCTTTTCCACTAAGATGACCTGAATTATTATTAATGTTCATAGAAGTGAACAGCCAGGTACAATACATCATATTCTCATGGTATGGAAGATCAGTATGACATCGGCACCTGCTCTACTCTGCCCATACCTTTACTTTCTACATCTTTGCTTCAACCCCACAACAGGAAAAAAACAAAGTGCCCAAATAGTGCCAAATTATGAAACGCATTTGTGTTACAGACAGATGGTCACTAGCATGACACTGATGTCATACCTCCCACTTACAGAGCAGAATGCTAACTCAAAATTCTCCAGAAATCAAACACTACCACACCATAATAACAGGCATAGCAGAGAACGACCTGGAGTAAACATTACTCTTATTACTGTGGGACTGCGTCCTTCACTGGACATTGACCAATTAGTAATAAGCATCATAGCTGTAAAAGAAATCTTACATTCAATGCTGAACAGGAACAACTGGTATGCCCCTGACTTTCAGAAATACTAGAACTCCCATCAGCCTCACGTGCTTATTTACCTGCTAGAGTCAGCAAATGCTACAAATACTTCCAGACAAGTTTACTTATACATTTACAAACGCATTTTTAATAAATTTGTTGCACTTTACTTAGCAATAATTCACACTACCAAAACTGCAAGTTTATTATACAAAACTATCAGGTTCTGAAGGAGGTTACCTCCATGCTTCCTAATTCAAAACTGAATTGTCAACATTAGTCTTGTATACATATATGTCATCATTTATTATGGCTAGCTGTTGTTCACATACACTGCATTACCCACTCAAGAAGCCCTTGTGTTTTGGTCAGCACTGACCAGCTGCAACCACTGTTTTTAACATTGTGTCATAAAGATCTGCTCAGAACAAAACAAAACAACTTGCTACTAAAAGACAGTGGCAATTCCTTCAGATGAGGGCTCAAAGCTTTTAATGCCAGTTAATGAGTGATGGTAGCAAACAAGATACAATAAAAGTGTCAGGGGAAAAAAAAGCCAAACAAACAAAACCACAAGCCACAACCAGGGAACAGCCTAGTATCAGCTCAAAGAACACAGCTGAAAACTATCTGCTATAGCACCTAATTAATAATTTAAAATTTACCAAACTGATAAGAGACTGAATATCCCTCCCTCTTCTTTGCTGAAATTACACGTTCTTAATTTAGCACATGTTCAGCTGCTTCCCCTTCCAAAAACAGTTAACTCCACAAAAACTGAAAGATGGCAAGTATATCTCTTTTTTATAAGTCACTACACTACAACATCACTGGCAAAGTTTTGACAGCAGAGATCAACTACTAATCACCTACTACTGCTCTAGTTGCTTTCCTATGCTTCACCAAAATATTTTCGTGCTGGGAAAGGGGGTCTGTGAGAGTGGCGGCATGCTATGTCACCTGTAAACGATATTGCAGCCACGCTAGGACTATCACTCAGAAGACTCCAAAAGTTGAAACAGCATTTAGTCCTGAGCAAGCAAGTCATGCAAAGAGGAAGGACTTTGAATTGGAAGGGGATAAAGGGCATACTCTAAAGTTTAGACGGTCTCTTCCCATCAGAAGGGAGGTGTCCTTTAGGAAGCTACAGAAAGAAATCTCAACATCTCTGCCCAAGAAAGCAAGAAGAGTTGGACAGAAAGCACCTTCTCCGTCAGAGTTGTGCTTTAGCCTCTCCTGCAGCTTCTCAAGCCCAGCCCATGGGCGAGAAGGGGCCTGTTCCCGATCACCAGAGCAGCACACCACCTCCCCTCCGACACCCAGGTGTGGCAACGCAGGGAGCGCGGCGGGCCGGCCCAGGGCGCTTGGGCCAGCCAGGTTCCCTCCAGGAGAGGGGAGCCATTTCTCCCGCTGGTCCTCAGAAACCCCCCGAACTCCCCCCACCTGTTATCCTGCAGCCAGGGCAGCATCTCCCCTGCCCGAGGGGCGGGGGACCCAGCTGTGACAGGCCGCAGCGGCGTGAAGGAGCCTCAGGGGGATCAGAAACCCCCACACCCGCACAGGTCGGCGCCCACGTGACTCTGACTCCACTCCTCCCAGGGGCAGGGAGGGCGCGCGCTGCCCCCGCGCCTCCCGCCTCACCGCCGCCCCGCCCTCGCGCCAACGGCCGCCTCACCCGGCGCCGCGCTCGCTCTGGCCGCCAGTCCCGCCACCGGCTGCCGGGGCGCAGATCAGCTGCTTCACGCGAGGGCGCGGGGCGGGGCCTGCGCGCGGGGGGCGGAGCCCGGCGTCAACCCGCACGCGCAGGGGCGTTGGGAAAAGAGGCCGCGGCCTGGGGGCGGGGTCTGGCGCCCGCGCCGACGGGTCCCTGCCCGGGACAAAACAGGCTCCCGCCTCGGGGACAAGCCGCCCCTGAACAGTTGGGTGTGTACGTGTGCGGGGGGGTGTGCCGGGTGTGCACACACGGGGTGTGTTTATACATGCACAAATTTTACCAAACGTTTAAAAGGCAGACACAGACACACCCGTATGTGTATATACATACTGTATATAGATATATGGATGTTTCTGCTTGAACAAGCTCAGTAAAATGAACTGTGTTATGTCAGCAATGAACAGACTTATTTCTTACGTTGCCTGAAGCTTTCCTTTAAAAACTCTGGTTCCAGAGGCAGGTGTAGGCTCTCCTTTATAAACTCTTACATTTTACAAGGATAAGTGTTATTAAACATTTCTATCGCAGCAGTTCCTCTGCTCCATTATTTTTTTCGATACCCAGAACCACTAGCTGTCACCACGCTTTCTTCATGTACCAGCTCTTGCTACCTAGCTAAAGCTGGATGATTTTTATTTTTAACAGAGTAACTCCCCTCTGACACAGAATGTACCTAAAATAATAACATCATATGAATTAAAATGTATAATTTTGTCTACTTCTTGTGCACATCTTTCCATTCCTTTAAAATGCAAGTATTATTTGTGCTTAAATATATTTTAAAAGTCCATCTGTATAACTGTGGTCGTAACAATAAAAAATATTTTCCAGAATAAGAAACTCTGCACAGATGTGCAAACAATGCTTGCATAACCAGTTTATTACTGGGTATGTTGCATCTAGATAACCTTTCTCATGCCTGGACAGCACATCCAAATTGCTGCTGTATTATGGTGGCTCAAAGAATATGTGGAAAATAAATAAGAGACTGAAATTCACGATGTTATTTAGCAAATTATGACTAACTGGGGACTGCAAAAGGAATGAAGCCTTCCAAGGCATGTTAGCGCCTTCTTGCCATGCAAAGTCTGAGTAATTTGCTTGCAATGAGACACAAAAATTGTTCCTGCCTTCCCAATGCATTTTTGCATAAAAAATCCTTTTGCTCAGGGAAAGAGCATTATTCTTAGACACCATAGCAGTGAAGCAAAGGGAAAATTTAATGTCATACTGAAGGACCTCAGGGGTCAGCATAAAAACTCCACAGTACACCACTTGCTCCCTCACACTTTGCCAGCATTTTTCTCAGCCCTTTCACCTTTACAGTAGTGTGGGTTGGGTGTTGGTCCTACGAAGCTGCACAGCGAGTCCGACTCATGAGGGACTGAAAGAAGGGGACTTTCATCTGTCCATATCCAGTGTAAGTCCTCTGTGCATTGCCTACTCCGTACAAAATCGATTACATCTATTTTGGGCTGGATTCATCAGTTTGCTCTGTCTATTTTGACCTGTGCACAGGAGTATTTTCTATCAGCTACAACTCATCACATCCCTTAGACAAGTGATCCAACAGGGACAGACAGCTCCACACCATGCTGACATTGCCACCACATCATGGCTAAGAACGTAAATACCAAAGCAAGGGCAGTCAATGTTCAGCTCCTGCAGCAAGCACAACTCAGCCACACTCCTCAGAGAGCTCAACTTAAAGCCTAGTGGCTTGTAGAATAGTAACTGCTATAGACATGGAGGGAAGTAAAGGTCTGTTTCTGTATGAAACCTATCACTTCATTACCTAACACATTACACTGAGAGTTGCTTAACTGAAAGAACTTTGTATGAGCAGAAAGTTTGGATTTATTGCTTAATTCTCCATCTTTAGTTATGAAAAAAATGTTGTCTGTTCTTAGAGGGCACGTGCCAAATGAGCTGAAATCAATGGAGCTGCTCCAGGGGTGAATTTGGATCACTGCGTGTTGGACTTTCAAAGAAAAACTGCAGAAATCACAAGACTGCTTGAGGCAGAGACCTCATGCAAGTCATATGAACTGTTATCACAGACCGAGGGATGAGGAGGAGCAAAGGAGAAAAAAAACAGAGATACATTTTAATTGCATCAGGACAACATGGGAGACATAAGTGCTGTCAGACCAGGAAGCTGCAGCTGCCGTTCAGAGAGAAGGGGCTCCCAACATACCCAAGGCCTTCTGCACACAGAAGCAACATCTCCAGCAGAGGTATTTAATATCACACCGTGCATCAAGATAGGTTAAGCCTGGGTTCTTCCACTTGTGGGAGTACAAAACATTCTTCAAGGCCAGGCTGGATGAGACTTTGAGCAACCTGGTCTAGTGGAAGGTGTCCCTGCCCATGGCAGGGGGGCTGGAATTTGATGATCTTTAAGGTCTCTTCCAACCCAAACCATTCTATTATTCTAACCAGACAGCATGAAACTTTGCAGCTTCAGCCTTGTGAAGCTACTGAAGAGGACTCCATGCCCTAGGTGACAATAAATGCCTTTGATGTGAAATGCCTTTGATGTGATGAATGGGGAGAAGATTGCACTCCAGCGAGCTCTAGGCTGATGAGGGACTGTAAAACAGGGAAGGAGCCAACAACCTACGGTTGTGGAGGAGGCAGCATGCCATAGATTACAAATCCTGTTATATTTTAGTCAAGTGATAATACAGGCACACATCCAATGTAGCTGCTCAGGAGGAGCTTGCAGGCTGCCTGCCATTCATTACCACTATTTTTATAGTTTTATGGTTTATGGTACTGTTACACTGCAAGGGCCAAATGAACAGGCTGTGGAAATTATACAGGGGTGAGAAAGGCTCAGCATGGTGGGGGGTGGGGCTGCAGAGGGTTAAGGAGAAGAAGGAGACGTAAATTTAAACTTTCTGCAATTTCACTCCTGTGTTTGGTTTTTATTCCCTGCTCTAACAGATTGCTATCTAGAGACAAATAAATCAAGGGTTGGAAAGAATAACATAGATTTAGAATGATACTGATAGAAGCGTCCTCTGCAGTTAAGGCAGTTTTATCTTCGCATGTTCTCAGAGTGACTGTGCCATTGACTGTGACAGGAACATCCAGACAGTTGCTCCCCTTACAGACAGAGCTGAGAAACTGTACTGGAGATCTGTGACTGGTGTGGAGGGAGATGAAAATGGTGTGAAGTGCTCAAAGCCAGTACAGTCAAGGAGAAAGAAAAGAATCACATCAGTAAAATGGAGGTTTGCCAGTGATACAGTTTGTCTTCTTTTCCTGTGTTGGATGTAACCTTCCTCTACCCTCACTGCAGCCCCCACAGCTCCACACCCTATGGAGTTGGAGGTGCAGGACGCAGAGGCCTTGGAGTTATGCTGATCCTTTCCAGAAGCAGGTTGTTGTGGAGAGGTTCACATGGGTGAGTGTGCAGCATCCATAGAGCCAGACAGGAGATTTTTCATCCTGTAATTATTCTAGCCACAAATCAGTATTTAATTACTGAATGACGTACTAGTAGTTTCTCGTTCTACCCAGAAATCTAAAACACATACCAATTTCTTCATGAAGCAGAGACAAGGCATCCCATTTGGAGCTGCCACATCCTATGTACATCTAGAGAAGCTGTGTGAAGGATCCTATGCAACTGTGTACAAAGGGATCAGCAGGTGAGCAAGGAGCACTGGTGCCATTATTGCCTTCCCAGTGCCCACTGAAAACACCCATTATGGGAATCCATAAGAATGAGCTTGAAGCTGGCCAATTCAGAGTACCTACAGGAAGATAAAAGCAAATAAAAACTCCAGCTTTGCCTTTAACGAGAACATTTGCAAAGCCCTGTCCCAATTTTTCAGGGAACTCCTCCACTACAGCCATGGAGGCTCCACAAAGACACTTTGCTCCGCAGCAGCCTGCCAGGATATTGTCTGGCTGCACCAGGGAGGGAGTGAGGGTTTTCCTTGGAATGAGGGATCCTGCATGATGGAAAAATTGAAGATGAGGCCATGCTGCCATCACACGGGAGCAGGAGAGCTGTGATAGGGCAGAGTGCGAACACCGCCCAAAGCCACGCTCTAACAATGCCTGGGCAGCAGAACGGTGCTACTCTAGCCAGCTGGACTAGCTCATGTTTTGCTGATAATGAAGACAAGATGGACGTGGTTTGCAATTCCTTTCTGAGCTTGGCCTGGGTGGGGGAGTGAGCCCTAGAAATTTTGCTTGGGTAAGTGTGGAGCACCCCAGGAGACTGTTAATGTTGTTGTCCTGACAAGCACTGAGGGGCTTCGTGTGACCTTACACTCTGACCTGACAGGATCAATGGCCAGTTGGTGGCACTGAAAGTGATCAGGCTGGAGGCAGAGGAGGGAGCGCCCTTTGCAGCCATTTGGGAAGGTAAGACATGAAGAGCTTCTTCAAATATTGGTGGAGAGTGAGGGACATCATTCTTGAAGAGCATTTGTTTTAACCTGAAGAAGCTCCACATGACATCTTCCTAAATCCTTTTTTGTCTAATCAATGTGCTGGCATGCAAAACTCTCGGTTTCCTTATCCCCTCGTGAAGGAGGACTTTGTGCTGGGCTGGGTGAGCGCGTGAGGGATGGATGGGGAACCTGCTGCCGGTGACAGATGCATTTGAGCTTGTGATAAGGAAAGTGCCAGAGCATGTCCTTTCTAGCAGCATACGGCCCTCTTACACCTCCTGCCTGGTACCTGCTCCATAGTTGCTTTCTAACTCCCATTTCTATACACTAGCACTGCACAGCAGTTTTTGTCACAGTTGCGCTGGGCGGTTTTGGACTGGCAATCCCTTTGCACTGGGATCTTCCGCATGCTTTTATCACAAATGGTGCCACTTTCCTGTGTGATGGCAGTTGATACCTGCAGCATCACAGATCCAGGCCTGAAAATAAATGCTTTTGATAAAACTGGTGTTTAATGACTTTTATAATTTCAGCATGGTGAGAAATTCTTTCTGTTGGTTGGCTGTAGAGCACGGGGCAAAATGTCTGCAGCTTTCTCTATTTATTTGAGAAAGAAATGCTTTTAAGTGCTTGAGTTTGGCTGAATGTATTCACATGTCTCTATAAACCAAGTTCACAAGCTGCCTGGTTGACTAAGGCTTCTATTTTCATCTGCTCTACAATCCCAAGAGGATCATAATCTGGTTTCTTCCTTGCACAGAAATGTGCAACCTTTGTGCCAGTCTGTTGTCTGGTATTAGCAAGAGCTGTCAATGTAAGAGGTCACATATATTTTGTTTTCTACTTCTTACTGCAGTTCAAGACAAGGTTTGATCTTGTCACTGCAGAGATGGAGTGTCAGGAGCCAGATGTGCCAGCTTTCATAGAGCAGCCCTAGCACAGAATGACTCTCATACCAGTCAACTCAGAATAATGAGGTCAGTGGACCCACTCCAGGTTTAGAACAGTGTCACTAAGATAAGAAAGTTTACAAAGTCCTTAGTCCAATTCTAGGTGAAAGCAGAGAGGTACCTAAATATGCCTGTTTACAGAATGGCTTGTGTTACAGTTTCCTATACATCTTTGCTGCGGCACTTTTACTCTGCGTTTACACTTGTTGCCCACCAGTAAAATAAGCCTTAAAAGCTTTATCTACATAGAACTAATGATGCTCTAAAGATCAGCACCCCTTTAACATGCTCTACTGGACAGGCTGAGAGCCTTAAGTTCATTCATTATGTTAGAAAACAAGTGTGATCCTATGAAGGGTCTACTTTAAATAGATCTTTTGTGTACTGCTGAGCTTTGCAGCATCTGACACCTCAAATTTACAATGTAAGTCAGTAGCACAAACAAAGCACAAGATTTATTAATGCAGTGCATTCTCTGCTATCCTGGAGGAATGGCACTCCCCCGACAAAGAGCCGCTTCACCCCAGAAAGCCCCACAGAGTCGAAATGTGTTGAAAGCTCAGTTCTGGCTGCTTCACCTGACACCCCTGCAGGGGGTTGCAGAAGCAACCAAGTGAGGCGCAGTTCCCAGAGGCCTGATCCAGGCACAGGGGCTGAGTTCTCTTCATTACCATGGACCCTCTGTACTGCTCCTCTGGAGCAACAGCTCTCATCAAGCGGGATTTCTGAGGCATCACAGGGCCAGGTTAGCAGCCCCTTTCCATAGCAGATGGGTCTAGCCAGAGTATCTTTACAGGGTTCATAGGCAATTAGGTGCAATGTGGACTGTGTTTAAGATTCGTACTGCTGTGTGATGGAAACATACTGGTGGTAGCTAAATGGACTAGAGGCAGTTTAGCTGCAGCAGCAGCAAGCTCTATCCAAGAACTAATTTACAATCTGTGCTGTTTCCAGTAGTTATGCTGAATCAGGCATCTCTTACTCCTTAGCAGTCTCAATACTGACATATGCTTAGGCCACAGCTGTGTAAATACAGTGTATCTGCAGGCTGCAGGGCTTTTAGAACTAGGTGAAATTGTTATGGTCACAAAAGGCAAAATGCTAATCCAGTATAAAGTTGTTTTGCTAGCATGAAACTCTTCAAATATCTTTTGCAGATTGTTTGAAAAACAAAAAGTAGCTTTTACCCAGGACCAAAATTCATTTGGCCTCCCACAGCCAGCCCAAGCTCTGTCCACTTTGGCTAATTCAGCAGAAATGAGATTGTATGCCCATGCCTTATGTGATTGAAATCTGTAGCACAGCGTGGTCTGACAGTAAACTAATTTGGTTTTAATCAGCAGGGAAAGGTGACTCTGGAGCAGCTATGAGGCTATTCTGCTATGTCAGAAACTAAAGTCTGGAGTTGGGGACCCCTGTTTTTGTTGAGCTTTGGGGCTTCTGTACAGTTTCAGTATGACAGCTGGCTCAGATTCTTCAGCAGTGCCAGAGATCTACAGTCAGAGTGATCCCAGCTTCACCACTTCCCTGTGTCCCTTCTCTGTACAGAGCTACAGCAACTATTGTCTCAAACCTATGGCAGCAAATGATAAAGCTGTGCATGCTCTCCTCCCATACAGACCATCTTTGAGACTTTCTGCTGAGAAGCTGCCTTCGTGAGTGTGCTGGCTGGAGCCTGCTCTATCATGAGAAACCTAGCAAGGCTGAAAGGCTCCGAAGGCTGTAGCTTTTGTCCTAGCACCAGTCAGTGCTCTGTGGTCTCTATGGAGGCAGAGACTATTGTGTCTGCTGTGGTCTTCTTCACCACACCTGAGATGTGCTGAGGCTTGGCGAAAGCATGTCAGCACCTAAGGACCAGGGCCACACAGTTACTATTATGCTGTTAGATAGCTACACTGAAAGAAAAAATGCGCCAAAGTTGTATAAATACAAATGAGTCACTGTTTACTCAGTAAGTTTATCATCTGCTCTTTGAGTTTTACACCAGAGAAAGTAACCAATATGCTTTCTCCAAGCTAAAAGCACAGAGCAAAATTCAGAATTCAGCTTAGCATCTACAGTGATTTCTTCTGGCAGATTTTTACACCCTGATATTGTGAAGCTGGAGCTGGCAGAAACTCAGCTTTCCCCAGAAGTCTCCTAAGGGCTCTGCTGAGGGCACATGCTAGGAGGTGGATGGAAGAAGTATGAGAAGCTTAGTGACAGGCTGGGGGCTGCTGCATTCTGGCTCTGAGAACTCCTAGCACTGCCTCGCAGCGTGTGCCTTGAAGAAATTATTTTTCCTCAGCTGAGAAGCTGACAGCTGGGACCTGTAAACTGCTATTTCTGACAGAGGCAAGATCCCACCTCTGAGAGACTGATGGGTTCCTGCTGAGCCTGGAGCATTGATGCTTGCTTCTCTAAGGAGCTGTTCCATCCTCCTCCAGGTTCAGTAGCTGCTGCTTACAGAATTGCCAATTTTGGACTATTTCTCCACAGTTTTTTATTTTCACTGCCTTGCTCTGTGCACCTTCTCCCTCCACTTGCAGCAGCAGCAGTTAAATTGATCTTCCTTTGGTATTTCCTCAGCTTCTCTTCTCAAGCATTTGAAACATGCCAACATTGTACTGCTTCATGACATTATCCAGACCAAAGAGACACTAACATTTGTCTTTGAGTACATGGTAAGTTGATCTTTTTCTAGCTTCCTGCGGAACTAGTACTGGGAAGTACTGGGAATTGGCTGCATAATGAATTTACTGCATTATGAGACATCTACAAAGAAATGAGTTGTAATCCTTTAATGCAATGATTGATTTTGCTTCTTGATCTCCTGCTTTCCAGTTACACAGCATTACTGTTTTCTTTCTGCATATGCGACAGCTGTATGCAAAAATTATTCCACATCTTGTCTCCATTAGGGTGGCAGACACTATTTGCCTCCATTTCTGCCTTGACAACACAATAAAAGTACTGTTCTTGAGCCACAGCAAGGATAGGAAAGAATGATACAAGCTCACATCCCAGTTGGGGTCAGATTTGGCACTGACCCCAGTGGCTCACCAAGACCACGCTGCAGGTTGCTCTCATGGGGAGGACAGGATGCCAATAAAAGAAGTTCTCAGCATGAGTCTTGCTACTTCTGTTGCTTTTGCTGATAGCTATCAACCAAATTATAAGGGAAGTACAGGGGCTATGTCTTCTTACCGCAGCTTTATGATTAATTGCGGTACAAGTATGAATTCTGTAAACTATCAGCTTCAGGTTATAAACTGCTAGGGTGAGATAACAGGTCAGCCAGGTCCCTGATTTGACCCAGCACTTAAGCACATCCTTGTGTGCTGCATCAGATCAGATGTTTGTCAAGGTAAAAGAAACACTTTTGTGGTGGTTGCATTTTTTTTCCATTTACAGAAGAGGCACTTTTGGGAGAAGCATTTCATACCAGTAGCTTTGCCTCAAGTTCTCCTCTTTCATTTAGCCCACAGATCTAGCACAGTACATGGGCCAGCATCCTGGAGGACTTCATTCATGCGATGTATGTAGTATCCCTTAAAGCATGAGGAAGTGTTATTTACAGTATGTTATTGTAAATTGCTTACTAATATTTATTTTTTCCGTATATAACAAACACTTTGGAGAAAAGTTGCCTTTGATAAAGATCTAACAGCCTCCCTCTTAGTCTCCAAGCCTTTTTTCGGTTAGTCTCTTTCCATTTTCTGAGCCTGCAAGAGGAAATTCAGCTTTTGTGAACAATGACATCTTGTGGCAAGCAAAATCTGTGTCTATGCAAATTTGCATCCTCTTATTGTTAGAATACATGATTCATCTCTCTAATTAAAAACTCACATCTCACTCTTTGCTCATCTGGAACTATCTTCATATTTACAGTCATTTAAATCCCTTTTGTTTCTACTACAGCTTTTTGGGATCAGTTGACTGGACCTGAGCACAGGTGAAGACGTACCCTTACTTTGTAGATTGAGTCTCCTACTCTCCTTTGTATGCATCTTCACATTTAATTAACTTTCAGGATTGTTGCTGTACACTGATTTAAGGTTTCAGCGCAGATGTCCTCAGTGAATGCCTGGGTCCTTTTTGTGAGCAGCTTCAGTTAATTTATCTTACAGCTGTCAACAATAACTTTGTACCTTATCAAACTGCGTATTCATCTCACTTTGTCAGATCTGCCTGAAGTTCCTCACTGTCACTTCTTATCACGGCTAATCTAAGTACTTCTGTCATCTTCAAATGTTGCCACCTTGTCCACATCTTTATTCAGATAGTTGTTTGCTGCCATCAATCCTAATGAAGTTTCTTGAGGCCCCAGATTTTAAACATCCTTAAAGCTCAGATGTGTCCAAGATGCAGTGTTGTAGTTTTGGCACAGATCTCAAGGGCTCCGCTACTAGGCGGGCTTGTAAAGCCCGTGGAGTACATGGCTGTAACGTACTCATTGGCATTTCTGTGAGTAAACACTAGCCAGCTGCTCTGCTTTCCTGTCTGAAATCCTCGTTGTCAGCAGGAACTGAACTGCAAAATGATTTAAATGGTCCTTTAGGAGGCTCATCCAGCTTGCTTCATTTTTGCTGGCAAACATTGTTTGATTTTTCTTTGACTGATTCCTATCAAATATGATGCAAGTATGCAGAATATTATGGGGATGCTTTTCTGATACAAAAATGACCTACGGGTGTCACTGTTTTTCCTCCTCGTCAGCTGAAGCTTCTGCTGAAAAATATATTTTCTCTAGTGAAGTCTAATTACTTTTGCTGTGTTTTTTTTCTGTCCACTGTCCAATTCCATACCTTGTTTCAGCTCAACTTATTCTACCCCAGGCTTATTTACACTGGTGGTGGGAGTTAGATATTTCCTTCTTGCTTGCTTTCTTGCTTGCTTTTCTACTTTCTGTCTTGCTTGCTTCATTCATCATATCTTATTTATATATCTGTTCAAATCAGGTCCTTGTATTTTCTCCCGGCTTGAAGATAACAGTCCACTTTGTCCAGTCGGTTCACTGGTCCGGCTTATCCTGGGAGGAGGTGGTGTGTACAGCGGCCCCAGAACTCCCTCTGCTGGTGTCAGCTGCCTCAAATGGGCAGAGCTTCCAGCTCCTTGGCTGTAGTTCTTTGTCTTGAACACTGAAATCAGAATATATGCTGTTCTGAAAGCCGGGTCTGTGTTTTGGCAAGTTGAGCTTGTTCCTGCAATCAATAGTCCATTTCTAAAGAAAATGTGAATTTCCAAAATGTGCACTTTGGGACTGCAGTATAACTGCCCTCATGGCCAAATATTCCACCCCCAAAACCTCAGAAGGCTGCAGGGCAGTCATACCCCACCATAGTTTTCTCTTCCTCAGACAGCTCTATTCATTTTTGGGATTTTTACTGGTTTCTTACTTGCTTTGTGTCTCCTTTGTTCCAGGAGTTCTCCTGAAGTTCAGAGTTAATGTACCAATGCAAAGTCACGCAAAATCATTTCAATTTTTTGTTGACTTTTTCTAGCTCTTCATGTTCCAGCTTTTGCGTGGCCTGGCTTACATCCACCATTCTTCACCGCGATCTGAAACCCCAGAGCTTGCTCATCAGTTGCCTTGGTGAGCTCAAATTAGCTGACTTTGATGAGTCACAGTTTGGAAACTGCTAATATATCTGCTCAGATCAAAGCTGTAGCATGCATATAGATCTGCATCCACAGCCAATTAAGGCATAGAAGCATAACCTCTTAACTACTTCAGGAAACTATTTCTGTGGTCAGTCCAGCCTTTCTTGCATTTATACTGATATGTGCAGGGAGTAACTTCATTTAAGTCAGAGCAATTACTGCCACATAAAACTGGTTCAAGAGAATTGAGAATAAACCCCTCTCTGTTGAGAAAATAATTTAATATGTAGAGTCCACAGCAATGTGCTGAACCAAAAGGCTTTCTTGGCATTGGTTTGGGATGGCTGCTTCAGTCACAAATTGTAAAGCCCTGCAAAACACAGCATATGGCTTGATCTGATTTGCCCCAGAGCTATACTCCAGACACACTTTCTTTGTCAATTGCTTATAAAATGCATTGGGATTGCTTATGTTTAAAGATCCAAGAGAAAATAATGTCCTGTTTCTAATTATTATTGTCTATGCCTTGAACAGGTAGAAAGCCTGTCCTAACACAGCAGTCTTTTTTTTTTTTCCTTCTTCTTTTTTTTGCAGGCCTTGCTCATGCCAAGTCTATTCCCAGACAGACATGTTCCTCTGAAGTGGTGACACTCTGGTGCCATCCTCCCGATGTGTTGCTGCTTGGAGCTACAGATTATTCTTCTGATCTAGATATCTGGTACTGACCACTTTCAAAGCATCTGGGATTCCTTGGGAAAAATCATCTTTATCTGAATTAAATTAGGTCAACCAAGTTACAGTAGATACAGTTGTAAGTAGAGGAATTAACATGAGCAGAAAATGTGTGAACAGTGGGGAGTTCTGTATGACTGGGTTCATAGAAGTTTTTGGAAATGATATCACTACATCTCAGCTATGGATTTATATAAACCTCATCAGATAATATTTATGAGCTATGTACATCTCATTTGGTAACATTTATGAAGCATTTTCAGGTCTTGCAACAGAACACCTTTGCTTAATGCACTTCTTGTTTTGTATCTGTGTGATCAGCTCAGTCAGTGGTAGCTCTCTGCAGCAATCGTTTTATGAAGAAACAATGGATCCACAACTGCATCAACAACAACTTTGGCCTTGGTAACAAAACATGGCATTAAGGGGTTTCTGAATGGGTCTGGAGATAGAAGTCTGAGATTTTCATTATTTCTGTGATACTTTGTCCTTCTTCTCAAAGACCATATCTCAGATGCACTCTGCATTTCATACAGGAGAAGGGCTGTGTTCTGTTAAAGCCTTGTTACTTTACGAACTCTATCCAAAATCCTAATGTGCCTGAAAATCACAGGAAACAAGCCACACATCAGCAGAGCTGGAAGGAGAGAGGTCTCTGAGAGCTAGCTGAAAGCAGGAGAGGATGAGGGCTTCACAGGGGTCCCACTCGTCCTTTTGGGCTAGCCTGGACGTGTAGCTGGGCCCTAGAGTTCATCCGCCTCTTCTCTCACTTCTGCATCAGCCGGAGCCTGCTTCCAGCAACACAGTCCTGAGTTATTCACGGACAGCATGCAGCTCAGGAAGTTGCAGAAGACCACCCTCATTCTGGGCAATTTTACATCTGTAAACAGTATTGTTGCTTCGCCCTTTCTTCAGGTCAGTTCATTTTCTGCCTGTGCCTGTCACACCAGGACTTTTCTTAACTGCTCTGCAGAGTCAAAGTTAGGAAGGGGTGAGAGCACATCAGGCTGAAGAATGTGCAAGAAGAGAGCTAAGTAAGTTTACAAACAGAAAAGTTCCAGGTCTTCTCAGACTGTGTTACCCTCCAGAGATCTGTGGCTTATCAGAGATTCCGATGGCCTAAATCTGGAGGGCAGTTCAGGGAAACAGGAGTTTTTAGTTCACTTCACTAGGCCTGCTGCTAGTTTAGAATAGAATCATAGATTTAATTGCTTAAGGATTTCTCTAAGGAGGAAGACCTTGCAAAATTCTAATGGCTTCCAGCTGCTAAGGCAGTCTAAACAGTCATCTTCTCTCCCCCACTACCCATCACCTCTCCCTTCCAGACAGTCTCTCAGGAACGTCTGCTGAGTCTGAAGAAGATGCCTGCCTAGCAGATTGGAGAGTGTGTATTAGGCAAATGCTAGTATAAGCCTGTTTGTTTGTTTGTTTGTTTGTGAAAATTGTGCCCTGTCCAAAGCCCCAGCTATGCACAGAAAGCCCGGCATTTTCTGCCTGTGCAAAACCAAGATCCCCACTACATAACCCTGCTCCAGTGTAATGAGTAGCAACGTAGGAGCGGTTTACAAAGATCCCATGCAGCACTCTGACCAGCTCCAGCAGCACAGTACTCTCAGTCCCGCTGAACTACATTCACACTATAGGCACCTTTGTTATAACACCTCCTTATAATAACAACATTCAAAGTGTTTGCCCTAAAGAAAGATGTCATGCTGAGAGAATAGAGAGTACTTCAGGGAGCTCTATTCAGTAACTTCCTCTAACAAGAGTCATTTATTATCTTGATGTACACTGCATTTAAGTTCAATTTTTGTCTGTTAGGAAATAATGTGAATTCACACAGATGTTACTTGTCTATTGGGAAGAAAGGGAAAAAAAAAACCCTATGTCTTTTGGATGCTGCAATTTACATGAAGGCAGGTCAGAAAGCCCTTGGTAATGGCATGAGACAGAGGGTGTTAAAGCCTTGGTTTAAAGAAACCAATTATAACAAAATAAAACATTACAGCAATTCATGCATAGTGTGCTTGAGCAGCAATACTGTCAGTGGGAGGCACATGGGAAGTGAATGAGGCCTTGAATAGATGAAGAAAGAGATACATAAGGAGACTCACTTGCTCTTGGACTAACTAGAAAAGCTACTTTCATCTCTATCTTTTTTCTCTCTCTTTTTCCCTCACTATTTCTTCAGGACTTTAGAAGATTCAATTAAGGGATTTCAGGGAGACTAACATTCCAGGGAGATTACACTGCATATCAGAAAGACTTATTTTTTTTTTTAATTCACCAAGTGCTTTATGCATGTGCCACACTAGTAGCTGCTAACATCAAGAGTACCTTAACTCATGTCTTCTTTTCAGTCAGGCTTTCCTTGTATAACATTCTATTTAAAAAAACCCAAACAATATATATTTCTGGTTAAATATAAAACTGCAATCTCCCAACGCCAGAAAAGCTGTGGAGAGGCAATTCTGGGATGCCGCAGAGATATCTTAGATCTTAATCTTGATGAAGTTGTCTCTCCACTGTGTGATGCAGCACTGCAGGCTCAGGAGTAAGTGCAATGTTCAAACCTGCCCCAGGGACTGCAGGCAGATGCAACCGTGCTGTCTGAACCAGCTCTGTTCATGCTTACTAAATAATCCTATAACCAGTTATACCTCTCTTATTACTTTAGCAGTCACTGTCTTGATTCGCATGCGTATCTAGCACATGCTGAAATATCATGTCTTCCCAAAAGACCCCTCCCTCTGTCCTGGCTCTTCCCACGGCAGCTACATGGGACTGAAACCCTTTGAGAAACTTGTAGACTTGAAGGGGTAAGACGACCTTAGAAATTAATATCAGAGGGGAAAAGGGAAAAAACAAAACAACACTAGGTCTAAATCTTTAGGAATATTTAAAGGTGAATGTTTTTGAATCATCCACATAAACAGAAGGATCCTCATAATGCTGTCAGAGCAGTAACTGTAAATCCCGTATCTCAGAAGGAAAGTTGAAGCCTCTACTGAGAGGCTAGTATGATGACTAGCACTAGTTTCAAAGTCCTACTTTAACAGATAGAAAAAAATACCTGGGAAAAGAGGGGGTTGCCCATGCATCAGTTGTTCTAGGTATTTCTGGCCTTTTTTTTTTTTTTTTTTTGTAAAGAAAAGTGTATTTCATTTGGAAACTCATAGAGATAGAAACAGTCATAATTGCCACTGATGAATCAATACAGTATCAAGCAGGCATTAAACGCAGCTGCTCAGCTGAGTCTTGCTACAGGAAACAAAAAGCCCTTCTTTTCCAGCAGTTGTGGTTGCTCTGATAGTTGTGTCTTTATTAGAGACACTGAGGTTTAAAGGCTTCCAGAGATAATGGGTTTAAACCAGGAATACAAAAGAGAGCTCTGCCAGAAGGTGTATTTGTAACAACCCTCAAGTTGTTCCTCTCCTCAAACTGACAGCTTGCCCATTAGTGAAAAGACTGTTTCATTAGATTTGAATTTTTTAACTCTTTGCTCATGAGTAATTCTTAGCAAATGCTCGTTGAATCTAGGGGAACAAAAAACAGTTTTCTCATTCTTACTTCCATTTATTGCTCTGCCTGGATTTCAAGCCTTCTCAGCAATGACAGAAACCACAGCAGATCTGGTTTTCTGTTTGCCATGAACTCTGTTGCCTTAGACCTTCGCAGGAGAGCAGTTAGGTCACAAGGTCATATTTATAGGTCTCTTTCACTGTTACTAGCCCCTCTTCCTTCATTACTGCTGTGTACCTCCAGCTGTGTCCCCATATCCTCAGTGCCTTACATTCAACTTAGGAAACAGCACAGGCAGCCCTGTTCATTAGAAGGGATCTCTGTAGAAGGTCTAGTTGCATGTCTCATTTGGGGCCTGTAGAGAGTCTACATGAAGTTTCTGCTGTTGCCACTCTAACATCAGAAACCAAACCATGGGTGAACATCAGGATCATTTGCTCCAGAAACACAGAGCTGATTCTTTTCTCTCTTCAAATCAAGAATACCTAAATTGCTTTGACTATATTCAGTTAAACTTGTGAAATTGAATCAGTGGGTTACAGCAGCCCCTGTGGTTGCAAAATAGGGTAAGCCATTTGGGGATGTACATCAGCTGTGAAAACAGAGGGTTGGTATGACACTGGTCTCAGTAGAATCAATCTGTGGGCTCCAAAAGAATATCTAGTGATGTGGTAGTGCTATGAAACACACACAAAAAATTTATGACACAAAAGCTGTGGGTTAAGTTTCATGACTCCTGGACACTGTAAGAGCATATTAGCCAAGTAAGAAGCTAATCTCACAAGACCCAGGGTCAGGGTACAGGAAGCTAAGGGAAAGTGCAGCAGAGATGTTTGTGAAAACAGCATTAGATATGGATCTGCAATCTGGTTTGGCATCATCCGATGCTCAAGGATGACCAACATGAATACTGCAGATGAGTTGCATGTCCAGCTTTCAGCTGACCACAGCCAGGTGGGAAAAGCATCTACAGTATTGCAAAGACAAGGTGCAAGGGGTAACTCAGCAATACAGATAACCAGAAGAGATTACTCGTTGTAGCTCAGCAAGTGAAAATAATACTTTCAGATTCTGTTAGACAAAGCTGGGTTTTCAACATCTGAGGTTAAAGGACTCCATCGTTGGAAAGGTTTTTTATAATGGTACATCCTGCCTACGACCACCATACTGTAGAAGTGTATCAGCCTTCACTGAAGCTTGTTTTTATTTGCATATATACAGACATCCCACATCCTCCTTTACTTCACACACACACACACACACACACACACATGCTCTCTCTCACTAGATGACATGAGGTGGGTATACAATAGCTGCACATCAGACTGGTACTTTTCAGACTTGAGCTGCAGAATATATAGGGTTTACAGGATTATCAGGATTTCTGCATTTACAAATGAGGTTTTCTGAATTTTAATTCCAACAATTATCTCTCTTCCTTTCTCCCCTGCCCATCCCAACAATCATATTATATATATCCTGTATATGAATGAGTTGATACCTTTGGTGTCTTGCAGGAGCGCAGGCTGTATATTTGTTGAAGTGATCCAGGGACAGCCAGTATTTGCAGGAACTTCTGGTACTCATGAACAGCTGGTGAAGATCTGGGCGGTGAGTAAAACATACCCTGAAATGGGAGAGAAAAGAACCCGTTGCTCCAGCCACCTACTTAATTTTGAAGTCCTAAGCATAGGTCCTGTGAATAGCAGAAAGAATTTGGTCCAGTCTCCCACATTCACAGCAGACTTTGTAACCCACTTTATATTTAGCAACTTTCTTACAGACACAGGAGTAAATTAAATGACTTTCCTTTGACGTTTGTCATCTCATCAAAAATTTAAAGCCAATTAAAGTGACATCAAATTGAAGAAGGCATAAAAGGTGTGCAGGTACTGCAAATTCTATTCCTTCTTGTTAAATCCTTTACTTACTGTAGGATACAGCTTACCATATTCTCACAAAGGAGCTCTAATACTACTCTTAAACTACCTTGAAAATGGCAAAACTCTGGTTTTCCAGAGATCCCTCTACATTTTAACTCAGAACATTTTGTATCATCTAGTTTATGGTGCAGCCCTAGAGACTGCTTTGGCATAATGGAAAGTGTGAAATTACTTTATAAAGGCAGCAGTGAGTGAGAGCAGACATATTCAGGAGTCTCTTAAGCCATTTTTTCTGCTGGGGAAACTGAAACATGTCCTTAGTGTGGCTTGCTAGAATTGAGGCAGTTACCAGCAGTAGCAGATTCTGTATGTTCCTTACTGCTTGTTGCTGACGCTGTTCTGACAGGACGGTCAACCTATAGATTCTTGCTGCATTTTGCTGTAGGTGTCTGCCCTTTCACATTTCATCCCAGGGATTTACTCTTCTGCAGAGAGTGTTTCCCAAATGTAGATTTTCAAAGGAAAAAGTACAGAAAACTTAAATTTGGAAAGTGGTGAGAAAGGACTTTATAGCCTCAAGTCTGTCTAAATCAGATTTTTCCTTCTTAATCCCTTCATCCACAAACACTCCTGCCTGGTAGGGTTTTCCTCTCTGCTTTTAGCTAGAGTGCGATAAAAAGACAGAGAAGTGGGTCCAGTTCTTAGCTTCAGTTCATCCCATTTAAATAAATGCCAAATTTCTCTTTCATAGAGAGCAGGAAAAAAAGGAATTATTGAGGAAAAAAACCCAAACTTGGCCAATTAACAGGGTTCAAAGCCAGGGCAGGGCCCCGTTTCCCAAGGTGTGAATGAAGGGTATCCTTCCACTTATGGCTCTGAAATCTCTGGATACATTTCCTGTGGTTTTGCAGTTGGAGGGTTATAGCCCTATCTTCATTTCTCTGGTATTATAACTAATACCATGATTAATAGGATTTGTGCTATAGAGGGCAAAAAAAAATTATTTAAAAATCATGAAGCTTTAAGAGCCATGAAATAATTAGTGCCTTTCACATAAGGTTTTATGTTATTATACAGCCTGGAATGAGGCTCTGTGTTAGGCCAAGATTTCAAAGCTCCTTAGAGGCTTTCAATGCCTAACTTGAGATATTTTGCTGAGTGTGAGGTTCAGAAGGGGGATTCCTACTGTTTCCTAATAGTCAGTTCCTTTCATGTACTAATAATAGAGGCACCCTGCACTGGTTTAGAGACCGTCTGCATTTGTGCGCATGTGTCTATAACACCCAGCATGCTTACCCCCACGTAGGAGTGTTGGTTCAAACTCCACATAGATATATAGCTGGAAAATCCCTATTCTGTGAAATGTGTCTGTCCAGATGCATCATCAGGACTGACTGTCATTTTATCAACATCCTTCTAAAGGTTCTATTCAAAAATAGATCCAAATTCATCTCCCATCTCTATTCCTGGCTGCTCATTCCTGCTCCTGCGTCACCTCTCACATGTGGGGCTGCATGAACTGGGGAACTTACAACTTGGTTTTCTCCATGGGTTACTCTAAAGAAGAACAGTTTATTTACCCAGTTCATCATCTGGCTGCACAAACAGTAGCACTGATGACCAGTAGTACTCATGAAGGGATGATGCAGGAGCAGGGCCACATGGGAAGGGGACAAAGAGGAAGGAGTGACTTCGGCTGGCAGTGCTGGTTAGGGAGGTGTGGCCTGAGTGAATGCAAACTGCAGTCTCTCCATTTCTCTAATGGTGGGGAGAGGAAGCAAACCTGACAACTTAAGATCCATCATTCAAATTTCAATATATCAGGCATAGGTTTTGCATTCAAAAACTCCATCTTATTGATTAACATTGTGTTGAGAAGGATTTCATGTGGGCTGGGTCAGGCTGCAGCATGCCATGAGTGTGCTTCTGTGGCTGAACTGAACACCTGACAAGTGCCAAATGAATGACTATAAGGCTTCTCTACATAAAACATAAAATATAACTTCCCAGGAAAACTAAGCAAAATCAGCTAGGTTGATTCTTTCAGCTGGTTCATCACCGAAGAAGCAAGCAGTTAAAAGGCAGAGAGACAGCACAATGATTTATACCAGCTTAAAGCACTTGCTGAAATACAGGCATTGTAAATATGTTTCTGGCTGAAACTATGCCTCTTCCAAAGTGGACTGAACTGAGCTGCACCAAGACCTTTCACTATAGTAAAAAGTGCCTGCTTGGGGAAGCATGGCAGAGTAGCAAGGATAGAGAAGCTCTTTTGCTTTGTCTGATGGCATGGACCAGAAAGTTAACACCTAGATTTAGGGTGGATACACAACAGATAAAACAATCCCTAGAGTATAATTAATTGCAATTAAATAAATACAACTCATTGTCTGATTTGGTAAAGAATCTTATTAAAGGTCCAAGGGTGAGAAAAAAAAAAATTAAAATCACCTGCCCATTACCTTAGAAATTCAAAAATAGATCCAAATTCATGGGTTGGAATAGCATCTTTTGTAAAGAAAAGATTCAGAAAATATAAGCATAAATCCCTATTCATACAGTATTCAGTGATTGGTGCTCTGAATGTTTTCACACCTGAACTCAGCAATATTTAAGCATTTACTGAAAACCTTATGTAGCAAAGTACAAGCATGCACAAATAAATATTTTCTTAAATTCTTCACCAAAGAGAGGCAGAGTACTGAGCTGGCCATGGAGAGTAGGATTTTACTGTGTACTGAACTTCTCCAGCTCCCTCTGATACCTGATGGCTCACAAGAAACCTTGAAGAATGAGGGCCCAGATGAATGCAGAGATGGCACTTCAGAACACACACCTGGATTTTCAATGCAGAATATTTCAGAGGTTTTGCTGTGGCTTTCTGGAAAGTTAAGAGGGTATCAAAAGAGAGAAAATTCTGGTTTCAGGTTCAGATTCCAACTCTCTCTTTCCTGTGCACATAGAGTTTCCTTTGGGCAGATCTCCCCTGCTTACATGATGCACACACCAGTCAAGAATGCATCCTTATCCAGAGCTGTCACATTACCCTTGATGTGAGCTGCCTTCCAACATCCTCACCTGGCTGAACACTGCAAGACACCTTCTCTTTGGGGAACTTTTAAGCTTCCAAGACTGATTTGGGGCAGCTTCCAAAACTGATTTTACAGGTGAGCAGAGACAAGGATCCTACCCTTTGGTCTTTGCTGTAGTAGGCTGAGTTCATAAGCAGTTTGGAAACATGCTTGTGGCTGTCTTCTCCAGGTAGCTGTAATTGTCCTCACAGATGTTTCCCAACTGTGCGTGAGAAAAGCAATCAGCTACCAGATGCACAACAACTGCAACCACCAGCCTTTTTATTTCTTCCTTCTTTAGTGTATTTTTTTACTGATGCCTGTTTTCTTGCAATCTTATCACAAGTTTCTGTGAGGCCGAGTTCCCCATATGATATATCTCAGCTTTCGTGTTAAGGAAAAGGAATTGTCTATCACATGCAAAGTGTAACGAACATGAGACAAATCTAATGTTGGAGAAGAGAAAGTGAATAAAAAACCCTGACAGTTTTCATGTTAAAATTTCAATGTTTTTTAAGGAAATCTGATAATTTTGGGGGTTATCTGGATGATAAGCTTTGAATGCTTGGAGTTAGCAGCACTGATTTATTATACCATAACACATGCTGTGAACTCTTCTTAAATATGTGGCTTTACCTCTTCAGCACAACTCATCCATATCAATAGGGCATTGTGCATGCAGTAAGTCATAATAGTAACACTAAAAGTCCGCAACTGCAACTGGCACAGCAATCCAGACATGCTTGATCTCGCAAATTTCAGCAACTAAAATGAGGTTGGAGGAGGCTTTACTGGCCCAGACTTTGCTCAGTGAGGACTCCTTCTAAAGCCCACAATTCATAATAAAGACCAAAGACACTGCTGAAGATTCTGGACCCTTCAGGAGGAGATACTGGACTTCTGTCTAGTACTTGCCAGTGAGTGACAGCTTTTATTTTTCACCTCAGAATGGCGGAGGTTTCTATCACAGTTCACAGCCTGTGCTGCTGCTGTGCATATCGGCTGCTGACAGCACAAGTGGGCAGAATAAGTCCCCAGTGCAGCTCTGGCGCTGGAGGACACCTTCAGTGGCAAAAGGGGCCAAACAATGTGACCTCTAGGCTGGGAAACACATGCAGGAGTGGCACCTGGAAGTGAAGCTACATGCACCTTCACTGATGTTCCCAGCAGCAACAACATTCAATCTCAGCAGGACCCTTTCTGCTATAAAATCAAGTGCTAAATGTCAGTGTCCTTTATGCCCAGTGGTAGATCCAGCATCAGCCAGGGCAGTGTGAATCTGTGCTGATTTACAGTAAAGACCAGTCTCTCTCCATTGAGACCAATTTCTCCAGCTCCACACCAAGGCAGAGCACTGGCAGACAGAAGTTATTGCTCTTCTTACTCTCTTCTTTTGTACAGGTATTGGGGGTTCTGACTGAGGACACCTGGCCAGGAATTTCCAAGCTCCCCAACTATAACCCAGGTAGGATTTAACTCACAAGGATGCCAACTTTTTCTCTGAGCCGCTAGCCACTCAATTTTTGTGTCAGTAATTCTCATTATGAAAAATTCTGTTCTTCAGTGTTACTAAATCTCTTGAGCTACTTAATGATAGTATTGTTGTAGGACCTACAATACCACTGGGATTGGCCTAGTATACAAGCAAAGGTATATGTGTGGCAAAGTTGCCTCACTGCGTGCTGGGTGTGTGTTAGGCTGATGGAAGATTTCATTGCTGCAAGTGCTGACAATGTAGCTGATCTCCACTTCCCAGTGCACAGGATCAACGTCTCCTGGTTTAGACTGGAAAAGCTGACAGATACCTGGAGATAGTTTATCTGAACTCTCCTTATTTTTATGGAGATTGGTTTGGGGGCCTTTAAACCTTAGTTTTAAAGGTCACTGTCCCTGATTTTGATGTGGGCAAGGTGAGAAATCTGTGTGATTTATAAAGCTGGCTTCTTTTATTTCCACATGGGCTGGTAGAGAAGTCTGTGTCCTGGACTTCAAAGGGCCAGTTGTCTCTTATTTTGATGTGGGCAGGTTGAGAAGTATGCTTTGAAAAGCTAGCTCAGTCACTCTCCCTCTCTCTCTCCCCCTTTCTCTCTTTCTCTCTCTTTTTGTTTAATGTTTTCTCTTGGGAAAATATATTCAACTGTCAGTGAGGGGGAAATGATGAACACATTCTCAGCTTCTCAGCAGGATCATTCTCTGAGAGAAATATAAAAGTGAAATATTAAAAACCCTAGAATCTGAAATCCACCCATCGACAGTCTAGCCATTCTCTCTCACTTGTACCCTAACAGAGTGGTGGGGGGAGCCTGTCTATCTGGAAGAGGGGAAAAAGAGCAAGGGGGAGAGGAGGAGGAGGGAGAAGACATGCTTTGAGCAAGAGTTTACAGGTTTAGTAGAGCATAGTAACATCTTTTCAAAGAAGTGGGTGTTGTTCTGTGACCCAGTCCAAGATGCCCCTCCTTTGATTCTGGTGCATGAACACTAAACAGCCCCCATTTTCACATGGTAGCCACGATTGGCTGAACAATAACCTGGTCTCACAGTCGAGAGGACTGGAATCCTTCACACAATTAGCTGAGACACATTAATCAAACCAGCGTGAAATGGGAATGTGTCGCTGTCCACAGCAAGTTTAATTTGGATAGGGAGCAAGCATAGAGCAGACAGCTGGAGGAAGCACTTTCTTCACTAAGCCGTTGAAGGCTTGGCTGGGTAGTCTACAAGTTAGGAAGGGTAGTCTGGGAAGAAAGAAATGCTCATGTGTGGGACAAACTGATCACAAAGAAATTTTTTTATGCCAGTCATGTGCTCATACAAGGCCAAAAATTCTCAGCAATGATGATTAGATATCTTGATGCTATATAGAGGGACAATCTAAAAGTGCAACCATTAAGCCTATGCAAAGAAACTAGTACAGACAGCAGAGAATGTATGAATGCCCAGAACTGCCCTGAGCGATGACTCCCACTTAGCTCTGTTTTGTCTGAGCAGCAGTGCTGTCCTCTGCTGCTGTGGAGGGTGCCTATGTCAGGGCTGGGAGGGAGAGGACAGGCACCTAGGCAGCACAGTAATAGCTCCAGTAAAGACAAGTCCAGTTATTATAAGAAGTTTTCAAGTCCAAGTTGCTTTCAGGCTTGATAGAAAGTTTCCCTAATGGACTCCAGTGGGGCAGAACTGACCTGTGCTGTACTATGATGATGCTGGTGCCTTTTGTGGCTGGAGCAGGCAGAAATGCAGGAGTTAGAGGACACCTTCCTGTGGGAGCATCCCACCATGCTAGCAAACACATGGGAGAGGGGTGCTGAGCCAGTGTTTGGGGCAGTAGCTGTGCCAGCTGGAGAGGGAGCATCCCTTTCCCCTCCTCAGAGCCTGCCTGAGGGGCTCCAAGCTGCTCCAGCCACGTATCGGAACCAAGCACTTGGCTCACACCTGGATTATACAAACTAGTCTGGATAGAAGGAAGTTAGTCATAAGGTTGGACTATTTGCCCTAGTCATGAACTGAATCAAGTCAGTTTTTGATGCAGCTGCTGGTAAGAAGGCAAACTAGTCTCTTTGTTTAAAGCTATTTGCCATTCACATGCTCTTGTGCACTTCCCCTCTCTTCCCTGAAGCACAAGTGCTGTTTCATCGCCTAGGACACGCTCAGCCTGAGTGGAAGCTGTGGAGTCTGCCTGAGAAAACTTTCTCTCTTGAGGTTATTTCCAGCCCAGTTGCGTGAATCTGAGTGCCTGGGATGGTTCAGGCAAGCAAACAAACTTTGGAGGCTTCCCCAAATCTGGTGGCTTGAATGCTTTTAGCTAGTCCTATTGATGTCTGTGTGAGCGCAGGCAGCAAACAAACAGGTTCTTGCTGGAGGCAAGGAACGAACAAAGCACTGAGGTGTGATACTATTCACATTGAAGTTGATGGCAAAACTCCCACTGGATTCAGGCAGTGTAGGCTCAGCCCCAGACTGAGGTTGTTACTGGAAGGGTTCCTGGGCCAGGTGGGTTAGTAGGTGTCTTTGAAATGAAAGCTGGAAACCTCCAGATGTTTTCCTGTCACTACTGTGGGCTGGAGCACATCCTGCTGTAGAGTCTGAAGAGGAGATACAGCATGGGCTGTAGAGCCTGTGAGCCAAGGAAGAGCAGCTCCCCTGCCCCCTCTACAGACAGCTGGCAAGGGAAAAAATGTGCAGAGGAGTATTTGACCACCGGATGCCCCTATGCCTGCTTGCACAAAGAAGTTCAGAAATGAGCCTCATGCCCATTGCCTACAGTTTGCCAAAATCTCAACCTGTGCCTGACCCCAGGTGAACAGGAAGATTGGGTGAGGAACTCCTCTGTGGCCATCCCTACATCTGATGGTCTCCTCCTCTGTCTGCAGGAGAGGCACCTGGGGTAGGGAATTACACACAGCCATGGCACCTGAAAGGACGGTTGTACCCCAGCCCTGGCTTGAGAACTGGTTCCTGCACAATATGAAGGGTTGGGAGAGCTCCAGTGCCACACCTCAGCACACTCGCTGGCCTGGTCCCTGGCTCCCTGGGCTTAGGAGCCCTGCCTGTAGCGACAAGGCTTTGCCCTGTGTTTGTTCATTTGTTCTGTTCCCCTCATTTTGTTTCCCCTGAAAGAGGCAGTTGTAGCTCTGTTAACACTATTTTTGAAAGCTCTCATGCTGTGTGAGCTGAAATCCTTGCATTAATCTACTGCTGTGTTCATTTCACTGCACTGAAAAGCAGGGAGTTTAAATCCCCTCTAAACACCATTGGTGACACCAGAAGGCCAGTGTTTTGATCCAGCCCCATTAATGGTTACAAGTTTGAATCCAGACAGCAGGGGTCAAGGGCAGGAAAGGATTAGGAATCACAGCCCATGACATTAAGCTAGCGCTTTTGCCAAACTGGGAATATTGAAGTGCCCAGTGCACCGAGGTGTTTTTTGTTTCCTTTTTCTGACATTTGGATTCCAAAGAGCAGGGAACAGTGCTTATTTGTTTATAGCATTATGAGTTTGCTATGAGTGAGCTTTACTCCTTGATTAATCACACAGGCTGACTAATTAATTTTCCTATGGCAGGTAGTATCATCTCACTTAGCAGATGCAGGCCTTACACTGGGCCTTTGCAGATGCAGCAATTACTTTTAAATTAAGCCTACTTTTTCACATATCTGAAGGCTCTGCTGCGCTGAATGAAAAGAAGCTTTTAGAAGCTTTCCAGAGTCAGCTTCTGCTCCCGAGTAGATTTTTAGTATCTGTTGCGTTTCCAAAATGTCACCAGCAGATGGAGGCAACAAGCAGCAGGCGCTGGACCACAAACTTCAAATGACATTTTTTAGAATGCAGATGAACGTCTGCACTCCGAGCGCTTTTTTTTTTCCTTTTTTTTTATTTTCCTTTTTTTTTTTTTAATCTCAGTTTTTATGCTGATGCTTCATTTAACAAATGGGATGCTTGGAAACTGAATTCTACAACGATGAAATTTTAATTGTCATAATAAACTGCATGTGGCTTTGATCCTAAAGCGAAGAGCAGCGCTGTAACTAATGCGCAGTATATGCTGGCCCAGCTGCAGGGAAACTTCCTATCTGTCTGCACTGGGCACAGACTGCAGTTTCCAGCCTGCCACACAGACAGAACTCTGCTTCTGTCCTGCAGCCACAGAACTTTCACTAATGAGATAATTTTTCCCTGCAAACCTGCAACCCCAGTGCCTTCATCCAGCAGTGCTTGGTATCCTCTTTCTCTCCCTTCATCAATTAGGAAAGTTTAACTTTTGTCCTCTGGCTTGCTTGCCTCATTATCAGTTCATTAGCCACTTCCACCTGGGTTTTCATACAGGAACATGTTTCCTCATTAGCACACACTGCCTTGCATACAGATAGAAAATAACAAACCCAAGCACTACCTTTCAGATCTACCGGTATTTTAAAAAAGCTAATCAGCCCTACACAATCCTATCATTTTATGTCTATATCACTATTGTAAAACGATTAAATCAGTAGTTCATCCACTTTCTGGAATGATATCCAAATATTCTTTATCTCTTGCCTTTAAGGAGTAGCTGTTTACTTTGTTTTACAATCTTAGATTGGTCTTAATCTTACAGTAGGGAAAATATTTACTGCTCTGTTCTTATCCTGCTCGACACAATGGGGCCTCGGCATTCTCTAAGGGTTTATCTATATGGGGTCAGTCAGGAGATTAATCTGAACTGATTTAAAGTGGATTAGTTAACTGCATTAAATCCTTGAGCAGAGACACACTGTTTTCTTACCCATATCTTCCATTTATAATCAAAGCTCTGTACACTCAAAGTGGCAGGTTTGGCAGTCATCGCTCAAGCAGAACTCTCCACTGGGAGATGTGTTTGGACAGTGACAGCAGTGGTTGGCTCACTGGCTCTTACACTACCCATTGCAGATAATCTCCATGTTATGTAAATTATAAATTTAAGAGGCTTGCCTGAGACAGCAAAGACTATAATTCAGGTATCCCTCCCAGTTCCCAGTAAGCAAGCTGATATTTCTATCTGTATTGTAAAGAAAATTCTGTTTCCACTTTGGAATGTTAATCCTGAAAATGCAGTCCACAGAAACAAAGTAATATTTCACTTAGATATCATTGAAACATTTTGCCCTGCTGTTATCAACTGAATGTGCATTTTTTAACTTTTATGTAAAACTCATATTAATGGTAAAAGATTTCAGTATAGTTAAAATACAATATTTAAGTCATCTTGATGTTTTAATTCAATATTAAAAGAAGCTGATATATTGTCATGGAATGTTTCCATCTAACAAATCAAAAATTTCTGGCAGAAACTTACAACATTTGAAAGTTTTTGGTCAGCTCTGTAAAGACGTAAAAATTTCTACCTCATACAAAAAAGAAATCTTATGCGTTTTCAAACCATTTTAAATTTATTTTTCTTCTCTTCTGCCTGGAAACTTTACATCGCTACTCAGTATGAACAATTTATTTCTACACTTTTATTACAGTCAAGGGAGCAAAATGAAGGAAAGAGGATCCAGATAAAGTGTTATTAGTGGTCCAAGAGGAACGTTCTGCCAGAGTTAATCTTGGTGACTGATTTGGGAAGGGGCTATTCAAGATACTAACATATAACTTCTATGTACTGGTAGTAACTCCAGTGCTCTAACACCTAAACAGTCATGAATCCTGTCCCAGGTTACATTGCCATTTACTTGCTTTAGCAATTACCTTTGTACACTTCAATTGTGAACTGTTAACTTACCCTGTGATAGACAGGTTTAACGACCTGCTTGCCTGGCTTAATGGTGAAAGATTGCTGTTGGAAAGGTTAAGCACTGAAAGTTTGCACTTTTTCAAATTGTCTGTGCATCAAGTCAGACACTGAGTGACCAAGCCTGTGGTCCTGGCACTATGGAAATGGCCACGCAGGCAAAGGCAGAGGGGACTCCTGTTTTGCCGGCAGCTTCTGTCCCTGAATGATGTGTCTGGTGCTCCCAGGCAGGCAGGGAGGGCAGATGCTCTCTGATGATGCAGCATAAGCCCCAGCCAAGCTCTGAGTCTACTGGCAACAGACCAGTGAGGCTTGCCTCCTGGTGGTCTCGCTGACACGGGGAATGCTTGTACGGGCTGATCTGGAAGAGAGGTCTACACCCTTCCTGCTCTCCATTCCATGGCTAGAGCACGCACCATTCATCTCTGTTGTCAGAAATGGTGCTCAGGAAAATGTAGCTTGCTAGAAATTACAGCCTTTCTGATGCAAGAAAATGTCTCTGTTGATCAGCTCTAAGGGGAAATCTTCCAGGCTTAAACCATTCGGTCATATCTAAGCCTGAGAAAATTTATGCTTTGTAAGAAAACATTTGAGGAATTTATTCCTCTACATTTTCCACAATGTTTAGAAATGTGTCCCTGAAAAATGGCAACAACAACACGGCCTTCCCAAAAGTGCTAACTGCAAAGTTCCAGTCTGGTAGAGATGCTTGAATCAGTAAGTACAAAGTGTGCATGAAAATGGTTAACTTGATAAACGACAAACTTACTGAGGGATTGACAGCAAGAGCAGCAGGCAAGAAGAGAGTGGGACCCAAGTGCCTTTGCTCTGTCCCCAGTCTTTTTGCCAAATCCACGCAGAAAAGCCCCATATGCCCACAGGGGAATAGATGAAGCTCAGCAGCCCCTTTAAGCCAAGACAATTGCTGGGAATTCAGGCCTACAAACCTCTTTCTGCTTCCTTCATGTGAAGGCTTTAGGGACTGATACTGCTTTTATTGAAGTCAAAGCAAAGAGTCGCAGTGTAACAGAAGGAGGCCCAAGGCCTATATTCACAGATGTATGAAAGGAAAGGGTTACAGAACTGGAACAGCCTTATTAACATCAATGCTGGTACTCAAGTCCTATAGGAATAATGTATATTTATAAATACTAAGATGACAGATTCTATAGGGCCCTTTGAAATTCTGAGCACACGGTTTTTGTAAGGGCTCAAAGAATGTTTTTTGGCTTGATTTTCATTTAATCCTGTGATTGCATATTATACTTTCTAGAACTGGTTGCTTCCAGGAGACCTCAGAGACTCCGAGTCATCTGTGACAGGTGAGCTACCTATAACGGCAATGTCAAAATCGCCTCTGGGTTTATTTGTTTCTTTATGCAATCATTTAACTTGAAATTAGTTCTTTTGGCAAGCTCAGGAAGATCAGGGTGGCTCTGTAGTAACAAGCAGATCTAACGTCAGTTAAGCAACTGATTTCGAGAGATCGCAGTAGAGGCAGGCACATAGTGGGTTTATTATTCTCAGAGGAGTAGTGATTATTCCCAGATAAGCAGTGATTCAGTGACATTCTGAGCAGCTTTTTGTGGGGCACAGTTCAGTTCGGAGGGTTGTACTTTCCCAGGCCCTCTTACCCAGACTGAAGACTGGCTTTGCACTGTCCCAATTTTCATTTCTGGAAACAGGCTGTAGGAATGTTGCTCAACTGTGGTAAGAAAGACCTGCTAGGACAGCATTTTCACAAGACAATAAAATAATCTTGTGATTAGTTAGGAGGGGAAAATTCACATTCTTCAGTGGCCAAAAGCTATGAGACTAGGGCCATGGTTACATACCTCAGCTTGACCAGGTACGCCAACACTGCCCAATCACTCCCTAGTGTGCTAAGAGAAGTGAGTATTTTTCAAGCATATATATATATACACACACACACGTACATAATGTATATATGTATCAGTGAAAGGAATTTATAATCAAGCAAAGTGCCCTAACCTAGCTCAACGAGTCATTAAAATCGAATCCCCTCCCAGTAGTGATTTTGAGGCACAAAACAGTCTTTATAGTTATGTAGGAAAAGACGAGACAGGATGTCCTCAGGGTTGTGTTCATGCACAGGTCAAGAATCAAATATCCTTTGAGGACATAACCACATTTTTCATTGCTGCTGTTTATTATCTGTTCAGCTCATCACTTGGGATCCAGCCCTGCTCAGAGAGAAGTGTGCTGCCCTTCAGAGCTGGGTTTCCCCGATGCTGTTCTGAATGGCTGAATAAACATGCTGAAGTTTTCTGCAAAGCATAGGTTGCTGAAATGCCAGCTGTTGTCATGCACATCCTCAGAAACACACAAAGCTCAGCATGTCCCAAACCCTGATAACACAGGTCCTGGAGCAGAACAAATCCTCTCTCAGCCTGAACACAGAAATAACTATATTCCTTGCAACAATGCTGTATTGCACTTCTGCTTCCTGGCCAGCCTCTTGACAAGCCCCACTGCAGCCCCATACCAACAGGCTGGCCCAAGCACCTCTGCAGCAGAGCTCTGGGCTGCATGTGGGCCCGCTCCAGCTCCGTGTTACAGAGTCCTTATGCCGGTATGGCCAAACGGCCACCTTGGCATGCTTGGCTCTTGAGAAGGAAAGAGCTGCTTTATACAGACTGCTCAGCCATGACTCGCCATGGCCAATTAAGAAATCAAAGGGGAGCTTTGTGCAGAACTTGGCCACCTCCAGGAAGCCTAAGCCATGGTGGGAAGCACTGAACCATCTTGCTGCCCAGTGTGGGAGGCTGCAGCAGCAGGGACTGAGGGGGCAGAGGGTCTCCAGTAAGACCCTGCTATGGCAGGGGCAGCCTGTGCTGCAGCTCCAGCAAGCAGCCTCAGGCTGGATGTTTTGGCTTCCTCTCCCATCCCCGCTCCCCAAGGCAGGAAGGGCTTGAATCATTTTGCTGGAGGTTAGAATTCAGCAGTTACCTACCACAGTGAGGCCAGACACCTTTTATAAATCTGTTTTTCAGAATCTCTCTCTCTCCCTCTCTCTGTGTTTTTTCCCTTCTTTTTTTTACATTTTGTCTCCTCAAACCAAATATGTCAGCATGTCAAATGTCCTGTGTAGGGAGGAGGAGTGCAGCAGCAGGGGGATCTCGGCGCCTGATGTCACTTGGAGGGGAAACACTGGTGGGGGCTAAGGGGGAAAGCACAACAGGCCATTCTCTGATGGGCCTCCTGAAGCTGAAACATGATCAGAAGAAACAAACAAAGTAAAAGCTGTAAAACTAAATTACTATTTATGTTTGTTTCCTTGTTAGTTTGTTTTCTCCCTTCCACTTCCTTGTCCCCAGCTGTGTGCTTCTCTAGAAAGCAGCCACTTGGCATTGGTATTTGTTGGGCATGGAGCATGTGTGTATTACATCTATTTTAAGCACTCCTCTTGAGAAACAGATTCATCTCCGTGAATCTGCAACACATTTTACAACCAGCTGCACTACTGGCACTAGGGTAGGAAAAGGGGAAATGGTATTTTCTTCAGTTTTTCAGTTTTGACCTCTGGTCTGCCCAGTGGGCCAGTCATGTTATTTTGTGCACTTGCATTGTTACTGTAAACTGGTAACACCAATCTCTGAAATTCCAGCTATGACATGTAAAATATAGCCTCCACAGCAGCATTTTCCCTTTTACTTACAACCTTCTTTTTACAAAATAACAATTTTATTTCAAAATTCCTCTGAAAACATGAGTTTTAGCTGAAATGCTGGATGCATATACTTCAACATAATCAAACTTACATGGAAAAGAAAATGCCCTGGAAAGTTATATAGCTGGGGTGGGTTTATCCAGCTCCCCTGTGTCCCTCCACTTTCTAGTGCCTCAAGCTCTGAGAAGGGCTGGGTGAAGTTCTGGTTACAGCTTTCTGGCTTGTGCTCAGCTCCTATGCTATTTTTTCTCCCATTTTCCTAGGCTGAGCAGGGTGCCAGCAGCAGAGGATTTAGCCTCCAGGATGCTTACAGCCTTCCCTTGAGGCTGGATCCCGGCACAGGATGCGCTTCTTCATGGCTTCTTCAGCCCTCTGCCTCCTCAGCTCTATCAGGCTCATGATGGTAATTAAACTCGATTTCATCTCACCAAGAAAGAGCTTCTTCACATGCCATTTATTATGAGTTTCTTCTGTACTCTGAAAGTCTCTACCATTCACTCGGACTTCTCTGTCTTTTCCGCCTGCCCTCCCTCCCCACCCCCGTATACTGCAAAGTTTACATCCCATTGCACATTTGACAGCTTGTTTTTCTATTTTCTTCCACTTCACCACAGTGTTAATACTAGAAGGGGACCTGGATGGGCTGCTGCCATGGTACATTTACAAAACAGAGGTGTATATGCTTTGACAGGTCGTTTCCCCCCTTCCCCATTCTGTAACCCCAGGGGCCCAGAGCTTTCCCTCAGGCTGGCTCACACTGTGTATTCAGCGTAGCACATGCCAGTCCCTCCTGATGTCCTGAATTCCCAGCCTCTCAGCATGATGTGCTAGCCCCAATTCCCTTGGACCGCTCCTCCTGCTCCCTTTTGATGTTCAGAGACAACAGCTGTTCCTCGTATCACACCAGTTCTCCTTCAGCTTTACCTGCTTTATTTTCTTCTTCCCTTGCTCCCTTCTCTTAAGCACACAGCTGCATATACATAGATCTGCCTCTCCTCCCCGAGCTGACAATAAAAAAAGGGTGTCTCAAGCTACAGGTTGTGTTCCTCCCTAGGAAAATCTCCCTCCTGTCGGGCAAAAAACCACAGAGCCCTCATATTCCCCGCTGCCTCCTGGGGACCTGCTACACTAGATAGTTTGGTGGGTTTTTTTAAGATAGGGGCAATTAAGAAGAAACCTTATTGGACTGTGTTGTCAAGCTATTTGAAAACTTAATTTCTGGCTCCTGTAACGCATCCCAAGTGAAGGAGCAGCCAGCTAGCGTCTATCCCAAACTGCTGCCCTTCAGAAGGTGCTCTGTGTGTGTGTGTGCATGAGTGAGAGACATCTGCATTCCTTTTCTGTTCACCCAGCCACAGAGCACAAATCTACTTTGACACTTTTAGAAAAATGAAAAGATGGAATCTCGCAGGAGCCTGCCTGTGCCGGGGGGGTGGGGGAGGAGGGGAGCACACACAGCAGGAGGGAAGTTGACTTTTCTTTATACATATAGGGTTTTTTCCATGCAGAGTTTAAATTATGCCTGATAAAAGGAGTTTCGTGGATGTTTCAGTTCTTTCAAACCCTCCTGGCTTCCTCCCAATTAAACGAGGTTTGTCAAAGCCACAGGGCTCTGCTGCTGCCGGAGAGGCGGACAAGCACTTCCCGCAGTGACATCTCCAATCCCCAAGGGAGAAGATGAAAGTGTCAGTGCCAAGAGAGAGAGAGAGTGTGGAAAAAAAACAGGTACAGAGACAGACAGTGTGAGAGCAAGGAAGAGAGTGAGGAGAAACAGAAGAAATGAGAAAACAGATTGGCATAATGTGTCAATCTCTCTGACATGCTGCCATAGAGGGGATAGATTCATTTCACCTGGGTTTATGCACCATCCCATATTTATGATCCTTCATATTGCACTGAGAAGTACCGTGTGGACAGGAAACTGCATGGCGTTATCATAGCAACCGATGTGTTGGGAACAGAATCAAAGTGCACAGGGCTGAAACAAGTACAGTAGGATCATGGAAGACCATATTCATGAGTGACTCACCAAGCCTATAAAAATTAAGCAATTCTGAATAATCTCCCATGTAGCCATCCCTATTGCCTTAATCATGTAAGACATTTGTTCTCTTGTGTCATTTTGGCATCACACTATTTTGGAATTTAACTGTATAATTTTAAAATTCTGGTTGCTATGATAACACAGCACAGATTTTAAATATATTCTGTTCCCACTTTGTTCTTGAGGATGCTGGCTTTTAGTCCCCATCCTCTGAAGGAGAAAGTTAAAGCAAAAGGGCAAAGAATGAGCTGGAGATGAAAGGTGAAAGGAGGAGGGGATTAATCCCAAGGTGTGTGAGAGAGTAAGAGGGAAACAACATTTGAAAAAATAAAAGGTTCCCATAATAAATTATTTTCCACTTTTATGAAATAATTGTAGCTGTAACTGTCGTTTTTATAAGTTGCTATGACAAGCTGAAAGCCAGAGGATGTTTTTTAAAGGTCAATTGCTGGGAAAAAATAATTTGAGAAATCAGTGTTTCAAATATAGGTACCCCTCCAAATAGCATGTTTCTGATTATTGAGGGGAATGTTAATGGCTAGGGGCTGGCTACTGCCCCTGGGAAGAGAGAGAGTGAACAAGGGGCTCTTTGCCTCCTGGTGGTCAGCTCCTGCAGAGGGGAACAGCTTTGCTGTTGCTTATGCTCATCTGGATGCAAAGTGCTAGGAGAAAAGACTAGCCCATGCTGTAAGGGAGGAAGACTCTCTGTCCCCTGAGTGGGGCTGGTCCACAGATGGGCCTCTCCTACAGCTGCTCACTCCTGTGCTTCTAGTGCTAGAAGAGGCTGCTAAGGCCCAGGTTCAAACCCCACTCATCATCTTGGTGGCTTTAATTCTATACACGCCACTTGGACCACTGGATATGCAACAGAGGAGAGGAGCAGGGGATTCTCCAGTTTCCCTCCACAGTGGCTAGTAGTCTAAGGGGTGGCTGTGACGACCTTTCATAAAACTGGAACATTTGCTGTCCTTTTTCTGGCCTAAGCCAATCCTGACACAATTATCTTTGAGCAGTGCAGCCCTGCACTACAGCAGCTCTGATAAAACTTCAGTCTAACCCTTTGCCACCTGCTAAAGCAGAATGTTTTCTGTCCAATTAATCACTCCTGGAAGAAAGATGAGATCTTTGAATCAAGAAAGTGTGAGCTGCGCTCTCAACTCAATGTCAGTCCTGAAGTGCAAAGGGCCTTCTGAGAAGGTATCTCACTCTGCTGTCACGTAGGTCAGTCACAGTAACAATTGCAGCTTATTATTCCTAGTTATAGATTTGGTTTATTTTCCCTCTCTTTTGCCATTGAATGCCTTAGAGCAGGCTCGCAGGCAGGGAGGGTGAGCAGTGGGATTTGGGGTTAGCCCCAGTGCACTCCCAAGAAAACACAGTGCATGAAGAGCTCTGGCCAAACCACCCAGGTGGCCTGAGCTCGTACCTTAGATCCTGTCCCTGCCATACTGACGCCCAGGCTCACTATAGACCTTTCTCACAGCTCAGGAGACATTCGACCCTGGGCATACCATTAGCATAACAGTTAGTCATCAAGTCCAATTTGTGCTCCATGTGGAGGGTTGTGAGTTGCGTGGATATGACCCTGGCTTTGGCTAGGAGACACTTGCTACTTTTGGGTACTGTTGGTCTCTGGTTGTTACTTCCCCCCAGCAATTCCAAACCAGGGTTCCAGGTGGGGATGACACTGCACTGTATATGTCCTAAAGTAGCCCGCTGTTCAGCTTTTCAGAGACAACGGGGACAAGGGAGGCTTGATGTTGACAGACCACTGTCATTTTAAGACTTGTTGCATCTAAATTATTGCAAAGCAAGGATAGGCAATGAGGAGGTTAAAGCTGCAAGCCATTGCCTACCAAAACTCCCATTATTGTTGGGATTAGCTAGTGCTGGTAGATGTTATCACAGGGCACGTATAAAGAAGAGCTGGCTTTCATGGACACCTTGTTTAGGTTGGCTGCTTTCCCTAGGTTCTCCTACATAGCTGAAAGGCTTACATAGTAACAATTTTTTTACCTCTGTGCTTTCCCACCTCTGTATACAGTGAATGGATATCCTTCACTGAAATCACATACAGGCTCCTTGAAAATGAAGTTCCCACCAGGTGAATCAAGCTTGTTTATAATGTGTCTTAATAACGGAATAAAACAAAACTGGTATTAAGCAGCAAATCAGCTGTCACTCCGGAACCAGAAGCAGTCTTTCCTGTGAGGTGATAAAGCAAATCTTCACTTAACTCAGAAAAAACACCCCTCACTTTACCGGGTCTGATCTCCACAGCAGTGGAAGGTCTGCTTGCATTAATACTGACAGGACAATGAGGTTTTGTAGTATGTCATTAAATCAGCACCGTAGGAAAGAGCCATTGCAGCATCACAGCAGATGTGTGCCAAGGGCACAGGCCTCTGGAGATGTTGCCCCGCTTAAGCTCTTCCCTGGGCGCTGGCCTGGAGCAGACGTTGTGCTAGCAGGTGCTGGGCCCTGTTTAGGAGCACAGGGCAAAGGGGAAGACGGGAAAAGAAGGAAGGCTCACTCCCCAACTCATGCTCTTGGAAAAGCACAACTGGCACAAAGTTTGTCCCACATGACTTGTGGAAACAAAGTCCTACAGACGTGGATCAAATGCTCTGACTCCCATTGATCTCAGGCCAGAGAATCTCTATAAAGGTCTTATTGTTCAGGGAGATGAACTGCTCTTGTGGGGGAGGGCTGTTAATACCCTTCATGAAGACAGATGCTATTGCATCAGAGGTTAGCAAACACTTTTCCATATTTTGTCTAAATCACAAGTTATATCTGAGGTTTCTTTAACTTCCACTTTCCCTTTAACACTCTGAAATGCAAATCTGAGAAGATTTAGTTGTCTTGTTTGCTGTGAAAGATATCCAGACTGGAACTCCCATGTAGTTGCTTCCCATCCTCAGGTGCACTTCTGCCTTCACCCACTTATCAGCAGAAAAGAGCAAATGGGGATGTAGTAATCAGATTTCTAAGGCACAAAAGTTAAAGCTAAGTTTGAGATTGTGACAGCAAGCAACCATGAGCCTAGGAACTCAATTAGCCTGAAAGACAACTATCTCATTATCTTTCCTAAAATGATATAAATACATAAGAATATAAAAATTTAAAATAAACTCTCTCTCTATTGACTGTCTAGATGACTGAATTTCACTGTTCAATTTCTTTAAACACCCACTTTAGTATTTATTTATTCTAAGCGTGAAACAGCTACGATAATTAGACTGTCAGATTTGGTAAGTTAATGAGGAGTCACTGGAGTGGAAGGTTTTGCATTTGTGAGATTGCTGAAGGAGAGAAGCTCCGTGCCTTTGCTCTATCTCTTTTTTCTTTTTCTTTTTTTCCCCCTCCACTGGGTGGGAAGGAGAGAGCTTGGCAGTGCATAGATCCATTTGAATCCTTTTGATTAGTGGGTTGCATTCCCACCACTGTTCTACCAAATAATATTTTGCTGGTTGCTCCAGAAAAAGAAAAAAGAAAAGAAACCGAAGATGAGATTTCTAGAGAAGGGTGCCTAGATTAAAGAAATCATTTTCAAAAAAAAGTCAGAAGGAATAGAGCTGTGAGAAATAGGATCCTGAATTAGTTTATATTGCGGCTAATGTCACAGGAGAGCATTAGGAAAGTAGCACAGTGAAGGAAAAGGACCATTTTGCAGCTTTCTCTTTAACCTGTTTTTTCTACAGAACAATCAGTGCTCACAGTTCCAGGAGTGAGACTGCAACCTGAAATCTGTGACCTGTTTGCTTCTTACCGAAAAGGCTGTCTCTCAGGAGGTTCAAGCAAGTTTTGGTAGAAAGCAGGGATGATTGACTAATTCTAGGGTAAGTGCTTAGCTGCCGCTGTCAAAACTGCTGCCACTATCCTTAGCACATTAATTCCTTAGTGTATTGAAGGTGGGAAAACAGAACTGATACCCAGGGCCAGATGACCACATCCCAGGCTGAGGACAAAGTGGGAAATCTCACATTCAGAGTGAAGAGATCAGCAAGCCAGTGGCCCCCAGTGCACAATGCTCAGTGGTATCACGGGAGGCTTGGGTTTGTTTCATCATATTCCCAAATCTCTGACCAGTGCCCTTTCCTCTGATGCCTCCCCCGTCAAAATATTGCTTCATTTCCCCATTGCTTAAACTGACCAAATCGCTTTGTTTGCCTTTGTCCTTGTTTATTGAGTTCACATTTTATAGCTTACTCGTTTTGGTTTCACACGCAGGTCATAACATCCTTGGTTTTAATTAATCAGTACTTTAATATGACACACCTCAAAATGATGCTTTTCATCTCCTTTTTGTTTCAGAAGACCAAAAAAATAACTTAAAATCACTGTTATTGAAAGAAATTACCAGAAAAAATATCCTTTTATTACATCCTGTCTCTTTGTTTACGTTGTACATTTGTTAACAGCATGTACCCAGTCAGTGTCACCAGCTGGGTCTGTGCTTGCAGGGCAGACCTGAAAACTGATCTTGGGACCAAATTAGTTTGACTATCTTACTGTCTGCCAAGTTAACAGGCAACTGACTTGTGACAGCAGCGCAAACCTCAGCTACTTGTCTGTGCTTTCAAATGCATGTAGGTGGCATGTACCTGCTACAGGATCAGGTCCCAGCATTCACTGCCTGGTCTCACAGCCTCTCTCTACAACTGTCTTAATCACATAAACAGCAAGCAGACAGGACAGCCTTGAGTCCTTTTGAGAAAGACCTGACATTGTCAGCCCTCTGGCCAGATTGGGTTTTGGAGGCAGCCTGAATACATTCCACTCTCACCTGCTCAGCTAAGTGCAGACTGGGCAGATGTTCCCTCTCTGTGATCAGAGAGGAACTAATCCTGCCAAAAAAGCTGATTGTCAGCTCCACTAAGGCTTCTGGGACAACTCACTTGAGGAGGGCACTCATGCTTCAGTGTTCCATGACCTTGGGTTTGGCCAGTTTTAATTGATTTTGAGAGTATTTCACAAATACGTAATTTAAAATAGTGAAACCATGAAAATAGTAGGAGATACTCTTAAAAAAAATTGTTTTTTAAATATTAACCTCAAAGTGATTGTGTCCATTTTTTAAAGCTGCTTAGAAAACATACTAAACAAGCTTAAACGTCAACTCAAAGTTTTCTTCTCCACTTCATTACAGGAAAACATTCTATAAATAATGGTGTTCATATTATTAATTCTCTTTTTAAAAAAGTCATCTGGATTCAGGCATGTAAGCAAGGCTATAAATGAAAGAGTATTTTTTTTTGTCGTTTTAATAGGCTACCAATGGAAAGCAGGGAGTTCTGTATGCTTTTTCAAATCTAATCAGAGTTAGATAGGCATCTAAAGCACAACAGCCTCATGCACATAAGAGAATGGAATTTCCTGGGAACATAATGAAACTGGCCAGCCTCCCTTCGTTGGCCAACCTTAGTTAAGTTACAAAAATAGACAAAACCATAAAACTAAACATACCAGATTCAATCATGAATCCATGGGCCCTGAGCGACACAGCAAGGGACAAAACATCATCACAGTCTGCTCCTTGTTCTCTTTCTGGTTTCAGGAAGGGAAGAGATAGTGCAAGGCGTCTATCACAGGGTGATATACACTCCATACCAACACTCAATCCATTTTCTACCCTATTCCATCTCTTTACCTACTGAGGAGGAATGTATGGATAATTGAAATCTGCTTCTGTTCTCCTTCTGCCTCTCAAAATGCAGATAAATAATGCAATGCCTTTTATATGCATGTGCTGCTGTACTGGCTAAGTGTAGTTGAATCTACAGGAACATTAGAGCTTGTTTTAAACCAGCTGTTAATGAGCAAAGTAACTGAAGTCACTAGCCCTATAGAATATTTGGAATTAGAATTTATTTTTCCTTTTGACTCCAGACTTAAGCCATTTATTTTTATCCTAGCAGAATTCCTCTGCAACAGGGGCAGATTCTACCCTCCATTACACAAACAGCCTTTGAAGTAACTCTTGACAAAATGAAGCAAAATCTTAGAGAGCATAAAACAAGAGCAGAGGCTATTTTTGGGGGGGTTATCTTTAAAAATCACCTTTCAGTAGAAGAGAATGAAATTGTGCAGATGCCTTTTGTTTTTCAGAAAGCAATGTCAGAAAGGTTGACTTGGCAACAAAGATGTAATGGCACAGTCTGGACACTGGACTTGCAGAATAAACTCAACCATGTGTCACTTAATAGAGAGATCCCTGGACCAGAAGATCGATGTACAAACAGGACAGATGGGGAATGACAATTGAAAGAATGTAGAGGCTGATCCAAGGCTTACAGAGACCTGTCATTCCTGGGGTTTGCCTACAGTCTCCTTCAACAAAAGAGCTCCTGAGGGAAGGAGGGGATTAGTCAAAAGTTGAGTGAAGTCTCCAGGGAAGATGGTTTCTTGGATAAAGTTGTCAACAAAAGGAATTGTTTAAGACTATTTGTTATAATTTCCTAGAGGGAGCTTCTGCCATTACTAACAGGATTACCAGCATACTGGTTCCACACCAGCAGAGCATTAGACATGTGCATTGCAGACTGGTTGCTTAGAGCTGAATTCAGGGGTCTTCTTACACTGGGTCCCAAATGTGTGCAGGTGTTGATGAGCAGAGGGGAGATGGCAGAGAATTAAAATGCAGCCAAACATGGGCCATTTTTGGTCCAGCAGTTGCAGAGAGTCCTGGCTCATTAATGAGTTACCAAGGTGTTTTAATCTCCTGGATATCAGGGCTGCAGGCAGACTATGAGGAGGAAAGCTAATCTGAGATGAGTGCTGATCAGGATACATGGAGAAATCAGAGAGCTCTTTCCCAACTACAATTACTGTGAATTTTTTTCATTGAATTCTTTCTGGAAGAATCGGGAAAGCAAGTAACTTACTGTGTTCAGTACTAGTCTGCTTGGTTTCAGTTATCTGGGATACTTTTTCTCAGCTCTGGGACATCAGAAACCAGAAGCCTTGGTGTAACCTCACATCACATCTGAGAAGAAAAGGAAGATAAAGATAAATCATTAAGGAGCAGGCATGCAAACTTTCTTGAATACTTCTTATTCATCTGAGTAGTGTCACTGGCATGACTGGGAGAACTCCTCTGAGCAAGGATTATGCAGAGCATTGAGGCATTAGAACAAAACCTCTCATGGACCTATGGGGAAATACCAGAGAAATGGGTGGCAGCCATAGAAAGAGCTGGAAGGTGACATTTTAGTGTAAGGGAGCTACGTCTCCAGCCCCACCCCAGTCTATTATTTGCTAACCAAACATTGCAGACCTGGGCAGGAACCAGCACAACTGTTTATGTTCCCCTTTGCCCTTGCTAATTGCAGGAAAGTAGCTACATAAAAGAGTGCAGACTATCTGTAGGCACTGTCAGTTAAGAGGACAAGAGGTATTCCTTATATTATGTGACAGTTTTTAAAGTTCTCTGCCTTGATGAAAAGGCAAACTATGTCCCAAAAGGCTTTCCACCTCCAGATTGTGTGGACGCAGATCTTCCAAACACCAGACACTCTCAAAGCGAGTGTGAATGCCCGATCTCCCTTTGCATTACTGAACAGAAATTTGTCTCAATATTAGAACCTTTTGCCTTTCATTTGCTCTGCAATGAACCTGGAATAATATTACGGTGACCTCACAGCAGTATAAGAAAGATCAGACTTGAGTATCACATAGAGTTCTGCTTAGGTGTGTATCTCTGTGTCAGCTTCCCATATGCAGGTTTATTTGTGGAGAGAAGAACATTCAGAACCTTTTTAGAAGAAAAATAATAGGTCTTAAGCACACTGGCACTGGGTGCTACATTGAAAAAGGTTCTAGGAACTGGTACAAATAAGAAGCTTTTCTAAAGTGGGTGGCTGGCTGCCTGGGTAGGAGATAGCTCCCCACTTCTGAGTTATGCTGCATTGTCGTATGCATGTTCAGAGCGGCTGTAAATGATGCCCAAGTTGAGAAAGGGGGGGTTCTGCATTCCTTTTGCACTCTTGGAGGTGGCTGGACTAAGAGCAGCAAGGAAGCAGGATCTCTAATGCCTGCCATAGGATGGTTATGGCTGTATGTCTGCTCCTCTTTGGGAGTCACTAAATGCTCAAGATATGTTAAAAGAAAGGATTTGTTATGCAATGGCAGTGCAGGGATCTAATGGTGGGAACTGAATCACTTTCCTCATGGTGTCTATCCAGAACATCAGTTGTAAATTTCTAATGCCCTGGAGCAGCAGAGAGGATGGCTTTGCTCTTTTGCTGCTACCCCACAACAGCCAAAGCTCTTATGCTAAATTGCCAAAAGGGCCAAATGATACCTTCTAGCTCTATATCTGGAGAGGCATAAATCCAGGAAGACCCTGGCAAAAGGATGTGCTGCGACCCACAACTCTTCATTAACTCAATATTGGACGCCTGATGCCTTAAATATGCCAGATCAGAGAGAAAAATTGCCCTAGAACCACTCCCCTCCCAAACTAACAGGAGTACTATTTACATCAGGAGTACTGATCTCAGTAGATTTTCCATCCCCTGGCCTGCACAATCCAGGGGCAACAGTGCTCAGGAAAAAATGGACATAAAGTTGTAGTGAGTCAGGAAGAGCAGGTAACAAGAAACACATCTGAATCATGTACCAAGTTAGTGCCACCCAAAAAGGTGGCCTTGCTTCTCCATTTCCCTCCCTGCTTCAAACTTCACAGTCTCTCTTTTGGTCTCTGGCACTTTTCTAAGCCTCTGATGAGCTGATTTAACTCACTGAACAGGTGGAAAAATATTAACTCTCTTGTTGGGTTAGTTGTTCTTTACTTTAGTGAGCTGAATCGGATTATGAAGGGGTCAGAGAAATACCAGACTTTAGGCATGGCTGAGTGTGGAGTGGGAAAGGAGGAGCAGAAAAAAGCCGTGAAGTTCAGACTCTCTTATCTCCAACCTGCTCACATCAGTTCATGTGGGTGGTCATCCCCTGTTACATCAGGATGTTTGATGTCCTGTTTTGAGGTAATAACTGAACAGGTTTTTTTGAGTAATTGCTCAGTACTGCTATCATGTATGTGAGCCCATCTCAAATCTAGGTGTTTGCTGTTGAAGACCTCACAAAAAATCCCAGACATTGGCAGAGAATAGCAGGACTGACCTTTCTTTTTTTCCAGAAGAGACTTCCTCTTGGCAGGGGTAGGATGCCTTGGTAAAGCAAGTGAGAGTTGATGAAGTGCACGTAAATGGAGGTCATTGTGCTCAAGGGTCATCAAACTGTTTCTTCTCATCACCTAATAAAAAATTAAAAACAAATCTGAGATTTGAGAAATACTTTAACATCCTCTTTTATGTAAAGAGAATTTAACAGCAGACTTAAATATTTGCTTTAAAAACATCTTGAACTAAATGAAATAACTTCTTTCCCAGGCCAAGAATCTCTGGTTTACTTCAGCCCAGAGCAAGTTTGTTGGCCAAATCACATATCCCTAAGAAGAAATCTGATGACTTTAATACTTGCAAACCTTGTCTGTAATGGCGCAAGCGGGCAATGCTCTTGAAAGGGGGAAAAAAGCACCAGTAAAATCCCCCTCACAAGCTAGAACTGCATTTGGGAAGCCCAGATGAAAGCCCTGATGCAGGTCATGTGACAGGTGTCACTTCAGTAATGATATTGGGACAGAGATAAAAGTCCTCACCAGCTGGTCATGTGACACTGCTTCATTACTGGCACAGCAGGTGGTTGGAGAGGCTCAATGCCTTTATTTTTTTATTATTTTTAAATTTTTTTTATTCTGTGATAATGAGAAAATGTTTAAACTTCCATCCCTGTGTTTAAACACTTCTTCATGCTGACAGCAGCAGGAGATCCCTTGATCAGCTGTCAGATGGGAAAGTGCAATTTTTCTGGAAAGTAAACAGCGTGTTTGCCAGTTGGAAATAATTTTCTGTTTGTTGGGACTGCTAGTCAGAGCATGATGGAGCCGTGTCACAGCATCTGAAAGTCAGGAGTGTGGAATACAAAACAGGGTGAGAAATGGGCTTTAGACTCTGCCTCTGATAAGAGGAGCTTGAGATTTTTGACACTTCGCTATTGTTATTGTGGGGAAAAACCCCACCACTTACAGATTGCTTATGAAACTTTTAAAGCAGCGGCTCAGTCTGTGTGGATATGCGGGACCTTCTAAAAGAAGCTCCTGCATTTTAATAGAAACATTCATAGGAGAAAAACAAAAGGGACACACAAAGGAACTGAGTAGGTGTGGAGACACATGCGGGCGAAGGTGGCCATATCTCATTCCTGACTAGCAAGAAAAAACAAAAAAAAGTCTCCTTATAATTATATTGAAAACTTTTCATGGCTCTGATGTCACATAGGCTTGGGGAACCCACTGGGAGTTTCAGGTGAGACAAGGAAGGGAAATGTGGTCACAGGGTCACAGAGAGCTCAACCCCATCCCCTGGTAGCTGGGGCCTGGCTGATCCTTCAGAAGTACCCTGGAACCCAGCTAAGTTCACTTTAAATGCTAACCACGGTTTTTTTTTTTCTTTTCCTATTAGGCAAATACCTTCTCAAAGTCTATTCCCATAAAGAACAAGAGATACAGATGTGATGCACATAATTTTAATTAAAATTAAGGTTTGAATGTGCATATGCAGAGGTATACACTGCATTTTTCCTATGCAGACACAGACAACATCTTATATGCAGAATCAACAAATCAACCTGATTTCAACACTGGGAAAGTTAATTACTCAGAACACGGCTATGATCACGTATGAGATATTTGCAGCAATTATGTTACATGGAGTCCTTGGTAGTCTCCCAACAAATGCTTTCCTCTGCTGGCTGCACTGCAGCTTTCTGCCTCTTGCTAAAGATGCCCATTAAAAGCTTCCTGCCTATTAAACTTCGTGAAGTCTTGGCTCATTAAAACAGAAGTTTTGATGCCCAGTTGGTATCTCACTTGCCCAAGGAAAGCCCTGGAGCTGGTGTTTTGGTTACAGCTCTTGTGCCAGGCCGGTGGAGCTGGGAGGGCAGCTGTCTCCCTCCCACCCCCACACGGCTGCAATTAGGGGCAGGGCCAGACCATCAGCAAAAATGATCCCAAGTGAAAAGATCAGATCAGAATCTGGCCCTTTGTTAGCAGTCATTAAAAAACATTGCACTTTTAATAGGAGCTTATTCAATTAGCAGACTAACAGGCTCCATCAGATAAACTGGGGATTTCCCTGGGAATCTGAGTCACATACTGCCAAAGCGGCTCTGCACCCTAAGGTTAACCCTCTCCACGCAGAGCCAGGACGAAGAGGCTAGGTCCCAGGAAAAGGCTTATTTTTTAATTCTTAAGGGCAAAGGAAAAGCCCTCCGCCATGCCTTGAAGCCCCAGAGGTGTGAGTTGCATATGCTGGAAGGACCCAGGAGGATCACGGCACCAAACTGTAGCTGCTGCAGACAAGAGACTCGCCTGATCTCCGATAAACATGCTGACATTTGGCAGCCTGACAGCTTCACAGTCCTATAAGAGGCTTCCTAATTAGAGCCTGGGTGAGAAACAATCCACAACTTGAAGTTTGTCTCTAGCTTCCTTGCTGTACTTTTTTTTCACTCCCTTTTTGTGCCTTTTCACCCTTTTCAGTGTTTTCTCTCACACGTCCTCAACACATCCCCTTCCCTGCAGGCGGAAGCTGTTTGAAAGACCAAGCAGGAGAAAAGGTTGGTTTTGCCTGTCCTCTCAGCTCAGAACAGCTCCCAGCTAAAGCACCCCTCTTGGGTTCCAGCATTGCCCTTGAAGGAGACGGGGAGATAAGGAAAGAAGGGAAAGGACAGTACATGGTGAAGTTTATAGTGAGGCAAAGTACAACCAGTCTGAAAGAAAACCAAACCAGTCCCATTCGTTCCTAGTCAAACAAGTAGGGCAAAATAGTGCTCCCAGCAGTGGGAGGATGGGGATTCTGGGTCTGGATCCAGCCCTGAATTTTGCTTTGCTCTACAGCAAGCTAGCCCCAGACACATGCTGATGTCACAACATCCTGAGTCTTTCAGCTGGAGCTAGGGTCTGAATTCAGCACTGCCTTCAAGACATACGGTACTGTGATGCTGCTGTATCCTAGCAAGACATTAATCCAGCTGGTCATAAGATGAAATATAATTTTTAGAGATATGTAGTGTCACAGAGCCAGATCTTTTAAAGCTAAATCATGTTTCACCCATTTACCCCATGATGTGTGTATTCTTTGAATAGTTCCAGAAAAGCTTTTCAAATGCAATAACCTCTGAATTTGAGATTATATCAACAAGCAACATCTCCTAAGACAAGTATAACTCTTTTACTGTATTTATTTCCTAAAGGGTTATTTGCTGATAGTGGAATTGATTGTTCCCTATTTAATATCCCAAAGTCTTTTCAAGGGTAATGAGATGGGTAGCAAAGCTCTTCAAAGAAAATAGCCATTTTATACTCTACAACACCTGGCCATCAGAATCCACTTTATGTTAGGAGGTTATACCCTTCACCGTCCTCCTCAGTGAATACATGTTTCCCAGACAGCCACTGGAAACAGGCAGAAACTTGGGATTCTGCAGTCTTGGCCATACATTACATAGGATAGCTCTGTATGTTACCACCATTCTGCAGGATCCCAGATGATGACATGGGACCAATACCTACAGATATTTGACCATTTGCTCTCTCCAAAGCAAAGAGATTTCATTGAAAATATGCAGTTGAAGTGATTTTCAGGACAAACATATTTGTTGCTGATATATTAGAAGGCTTCCATCCAGCACCTCCAGAGTTCAATATGAGTCTCACTCAGATGACTGGGGGTGCTTGGGGAGTGTCCTTTTTGGTGGTTTCACTTTGGGTACTACATTATGATTGCTGACACCCAAGTGTTTCACATGCTGCAGATGCCTGTGTATTATGCAGCTATGAGAAAAACTGTGGACCTACACCTCTGTACCAGGGAGAATAACCCTATGTTAGGTCTGGAGAGACTGGTAATGTCATTCTCATCGGTAATGCCTATGCTGCTTAGATACCGAGGCTGAGAAAGCTGTCTATCGAACTGATATTTCCAGCAAACAGATGTCTATGAAGTAAGCAGAGCTGCTCCCTGAGGTTCTAATATTAACAAATTCCCTGAATAGACTGCAGCTGTGTGTTTTCTACCATCCCTCCTTTATAAACTGGAGTATGGATTAGTACACTCTATTTAGAGAGCCCAGTCCACCCACCTGCTTGGAGCCCCCCTGAAGCTGAGGGAGATGTAGATGTATTTATAGCCAGACACCACCTCCAGGGACCATGTAGCATCATATTAAAATTCTGCCTTTCAGCACAGTAGAAACCTTGAAAAAAATTAGATGTGGTTCTGGACCCAAAATATCTGGCTTCATCTCTGCCCTGATTTTTTTGCATGACAAAATAAGTACAGACATGAAGGAGTGCAGCATAGATGTGAAGAAAGCTCTCCTGGAGGACTGACTGAGGAGGAGATGAGGCAGAGCTGGCTCTGGGTGACTTGCTCCTTGGGTACCTGTGATCTCTGTCACTACAAAGTGGGCACAAAGGTCAGAAGAGCCACATTTTACACACACATTTACACACACCATTTTAAAATTCAGGTAAATCAGATGCCATGAACAGGTGCCACACCACAGGAGAAATGAAAAACATTGATCCTTTTCAATTAAACTCAAATTTTTCAAGGTTTAGAATTTCAGTCATTTAAATCCATTTCAGACTAAGTCTTGAAATACAAGTTGGCAGCCTGGAGGAATTATTTTTTTTATTATTTTGTTTTAAGAGATTAACTCAAGTTGATAGATTTACAGCATTTTTTTTAAGTTAGTTGGTTTCAGATGTTTAAAAAGAAATTTAAAATAAACAAACAAAATCCAGTTGAAAATTTGGCAAGGGCTGAATCCTTTGGGCAAAATTTTCCCAGGAGAAGCATAGATCTCTGATAAGCAACAGAGGAGATGCCGTATTTCACAGCTGCAATGCAGATCTGTGGCCTCTCCAGAGACTCCCACACTCTAAACAGGGATTTCTTTAGCTTAAATGCCAGATCTGCTTTGGTCCCAGTGAAACTCCAGAGGGGCATTATCTAGGAAGATGGGGCACATTTAATCCACTTCATCATTAATGCAAGGAATAGTCTCAATATTTGTGAAAATCAAAACCATGTGTTAAGAAAGGTCCTCCATATCTTAAGTAGATGATTAAACTCTACTCGCCAGCCTTCCCTAGACAGTTGGGCCATAGTTTGTAACATCTCTATTTATCATATACAGGTCTTTCTCGGTCTGTGATGAAGCAAGTATGAGCTAGACCGCTGGCCTGACTGGGCACTTCCCTGAAGGATGTGCTGGAAAGTTTAGTTGTTTGGTGACTAAGGCTGGAATTGCCACAAGTGCCAAAGGAAAATAAGAGCTCTAAGCAGCACAGCCTGACTTCGGCTTTGACCTTCTCATCAGGGATGCTTGTTGCATTTTCTTTGCAGAACCTTATCTGCTAGTGAAATTTCAGGCCATTTTACATTTTGACTGGAATTAAAATAAAAAGGATGAAAAGATTCTGTGACACTGAAAAGGGCTCTTGAGTTTACCATCACGTGACAGCACTCCCAAGGCTAACTATCCTCATGATTAAGTCTGGGAACAACTCTTGTGAGCTAAACACAATGCTGATGTACAGGTCTACTCCTCCTAGGCAAGTGCCGATGCTGGTGAACCGTGGGCCAAGCTGCACAAACTTGCATCCCGAAGATGCTGAAAATCTGCAAGACGAACCACATCATGCTTTGCTAGGTGGGGCTTCTCATCTGATTATATGTCTGTGTTATACAAAACCCTCTTAGATGCCATTCAACTGGACACAGACCTAAAATATTTCATTCAGCTGAAAGAAGACTGTCCGAAAGAGACCTGGGAGCAGGGAGGCTGACCATGCCACTGTGGATCCTGTGCAGAAAGAGCCAGGAGACAAGCCCGGGGACAGCTGTGAGGCCCCAAGCTCAGGACCATGTTTGAGGCTCCTGTGAGCAGAACAACAAGGCTGCCCTGGGGGCTGAGTGAGAAGGAGACCTGAGAACTGTAAACTCTTTGAAGGTGATAGAGAGAAACCCAGGAAAGCAGCTGCCCAGCCAGCAGAGAAGGGTCCATTATCATCTGGGCATGATGAATGAGGGCAGGCAGGTTGCTAGCCATCCCTGTGTATTCAGGGAGCTGCCAGGATCTGCCAGGCTGCACCACAGCCCCTGCCAGGGCAGATTCTGCTCAATTTGGTACAACTGAGGAAAAAGCAGCCAGGCCTGGAGGGAAGCATGCTGTGAGCAGTGAGGGCTGGATGCTCCATGCCAGACAGCAGCTGAAGCAACTGAGATGTCCCTGGCCCTGGCCTGGGAGGAAACAGCCCCTGAATATGACCTCCTCTTGTTCTGCCCCTTCCCTTCACAAGCAGGCACCGCTATGTGGAGTGTCCTTTGGTTTGCATGAGTGAGGGAAGGGAGAATACAGCCTTATTTCACAGATTTCCACCCACCTCCCCTGTGGCTCTAGATAAAGTTTTGGAGGGAAGTGGAGCAGAGAAGCTCATGCCCGGACACGTGTCGCTGGGCAATGCCCATTTCAGTGAGGAGAGCAGTGCTTCTGTGAGCTGCACACCCTTCAGAAGAAACAGCTGTACCATCCCATTCGGTTGTACCCCGGGTCTCTGCTTCCTTCAAGTGGATCCTCCATCTGACATCAAGGAGGAAAGGCAAGCCTTGGGCAGATGTTTGAACCCCCCAGCACGATCACTGCATTTACCAAGTATCCAAAGCACTTTCAAAGATCTGAAGATATCTTCCATTGCTAGTATGATTACAGCTCTAATGAGATTTGAAAAAAGCCATTTCTTCTAAACAATGGTGCTATCTCATTCTAACCCATTTAGATGATAATCTGCTCTTCCAGATATTAATATTTTCATATTAATGTAGATCCTTTTATCCCTGTAGCTTAGCACTGGGTTCTGATTTATTAATAGCTGGCTCCCTCTGGACTAGGGGAGCAGGATGCTGGGTTGTGACGAGTTTAATAACTCACTGCTCCCCATTAGTAAATCACAGACTAGCGCTTCAAATTTGCAAAGAGAAGTGCGTTGACTTTCCCTCATCTCTTGAATAATCTTAGTCCTGTTGTACAAAACTACCTGCTAACAATCTTTCTTAAATGAGACAAGAGGAGCCAAGAGCCTAATAGGGGTTCAGCCCACTTGACTGAACTTTTAACAGCATTTCAGGGAGCAAGGGCAAGAGCAGAGTTAACATTTCATTGGCTTTTCCCATCAAATGCTGCTAGGGCACTTTTCTGGAGGCACCAGCAATACAACATCCAGCTGAATTAATGTATTTATTATTTTAGAAGAGCTCATGTTTTTTTAATGTCTCCTGGTTTGAAGGAAGGGTTGAAAGTAAGGGCAGCCTATTTGCATTGTGAATAAAGTTATCTGCCTCCTCCACTCTCCCCCCCCCCTCCCGAATATGCAGAAATAAATGCCTTCTAATGAACCCTGGGGGGCTGCAGCTTTGATATGGATCTTGCCGGGGGTATAGTGGTGGGGGAGAAGATCTCACCAGATTGAAACCCAGCATGGTGTGGGGGGGTAGGCAGTCTTACTCAGAGCGCGAGAGAAGGGAAATTGGATTATCTTGCTAGCAGTTGGTGTTTTTCTGTCTGCAAGAACTTACAGATGAGAGGCCCCAGTTGGGAAGTTAAATCCAGCCCTCTGCAAACAGTAATGGTTTTTTCCTCATGTAAATAAAAGAGATGATCCCATCCAAGTTCTGGAAACCTTCTCTTGCTCTGGCTGGATGCAGGGCAGGTGAGTAGAGAAGCAAAACTGCAGGATTTGAATTTTAGTTTGGTGGCTGCTGGAAGTGTTGAGTATGTGTGGCCATGTGTTTGTAAACACAGATTACTCTTTGAATGTGACATCTGGCTTTCAAGGAGTTCCCACAGCAGGCAGAATCACAGCAGTACACACTTCAGTTCCCTCAGAAAAATCTATTGTAGGACACTGTTTTGCAGCTTACAGAACACCGAATAAGCTCAAAAAAACAACAAATGCAGCTGAAGCCCCTTAATAGAGAAAATCTGGTTAAAGGGGTTGCTTTCTGGGAACAAATTGTTGAATGAAAAGAACACCCTGGCAATGGGAAAGTATTCTGCATTGCCAAAAAGCTCAATAAAAAGATCATTTTATAGTGTTAACCCATTCCCTAGACAAGCTGGAGCATACCGCAAAGGATCACATGCTGCCGGGGAAGCAGCAGCATAGAGAGATGAAATACAGCAGCCATTGACAGAAAGGCTGTGCAGCATCCAGGGCGGCTGCGCTCGCTCCCTGGGCAGCGGCTGTCGCGGGATGGTGCCGGCAGGACGGTGCCGTGGGGATTCCACCAATGACGCCAGACCAAGCGGCTCTTCCCTTGGGGTGCAGACACAACCTAATAGAGAGGGCAATACTAGGAGGGTTAAGCAAGCTCCCTGGCACACAGGATTGGCCAAGAAAAGAGCAAAGGGAATCAATAGATTTTTCTCCTCTCCCAGAGAAGAAGGACAGAGAAACGATTCTGCAAGAGAGATGGGATAGACAGGAAGGAACCAAGACATGAAGTACTGCTGTTGTTTTTCAGGCTCTGGATGCTGCACCAGTAGGTTTCACAAAGTTGCAGCATCCTTATGCATCAACTACAGAGTCCCAGTGGCAGCATTTTGGGATGATTTGCCTTCATTACTTGAGAATTTCTGCAGCTTTTTTGAGAGAGGCATTTGTCCCCCTCATCCCTTCTGTGCAAACTGCAGGTCAGCCTTGACGCCAAGGAGAGCACTCCAGGCAGGCTCTGGTATCAGGCTGTGGTTGCACTTTTGACAACAGGGCTGCTTACATCAGTTTAAGCAATCCTGCTCTCCTTCCCATCCCCATTGCTTCCTCGCCCATACCCCACACCATCAGCTATGCCAGCATGCTGTCTGTGTAGCACATGGTGAATGACACCAGAGAACTGATCCACCTAAAAAACAATGCAAGGAAAAAAAATGCTTATTTTTCTGCTGGAATGGTTCCTGCTCTGGGTCACCGCACAGCAGGGCAACTCAGGGATGAGAGCAAGTGCTGAGGATGGGATGCGTAAGCTGTCAGTCAGTAAAGGTACCCACCACCACCACCCCTTCCTATCCCTTTACATGATGCTTTAGACTCCTTTTTGTGTAGCACCTTTACCTTCACCCCAACTTTAGATTTCTCCACAGAGACGTGATCCAACCTACAAGAGCCTGAGACCCTTCCTATTTCACAGAGTAGCCTTGGAGTGTCAGGCTACATTTCAAAGTGCAGCTCGCTGCAAGGATCCTCAGGATCTCCTGCAAAGAGACTTGTCTGTGTATGCAGCATCATCCAGCACCACCAAGTGAGAGCAAATCTGGTTGCAGGAATAACAGAGCTGTGTTACCAGCATGCTGCACACTGCATGCTTAGCTCTTTCCTTCTCAGCACGTTTCTGGTCACAGGGATGTAGCTACTCTGCTCCTGGCTCTGGGATTAGGGACTTTAGGGAACCGCACGCTCCACTGAAGGCTGAAAACACACCCAGCAAACCTCATGAGGCAGCCTCTCTCTGCTCTGCACAAGGTTTGTCTGCCATGTTGCAACTGGGCTAGTTTTAGCACCAATCACTTCAGTACCAAAAGGTGTCATGGAATTTTAATGACCACAGATGGCCAGAATTTCTGTTTTATGTCTAATCAGAGCTTCCACACCCCCAAAGCACCACCACAACAGCACTGTGCTCCCCTCTCGTCAAGCTGGGGAGAGGGCAGACTCAGGTGAGTGGGTGCTGCTGGTTCTACACCTCTGCTACCTGCTGCTCAGCCTGGATTTTCATTACCTAATGCAGAACATGTTAAGTATATGTAAATATGGTGGAGTCAGGAAACAGAAAACTGTAGATGAATGTCGAGTAAAATGCTTTTGCTCCACCTCCTCTAAAACACTCCAAATCCATGTCCACAAGGTCTTCAAGACACGTATTAGCTAGAACACCTTGTTTTTGTACTGGATGATTAGATTCCCACATTTTTCCAAAGGCAAAGGAAACATGTCCAGATATAGTTCATAGCAACTGTGCAAATTCATTGTAAGTAGTGGCCAGATGTTGTCAAGAAGAGACTGAAGAAAAGCTCATGCTATTTTCTCATTTAAGTATATAGGAAAATGGATCCTCCTATCCAGCTGTGAGCCTTTCCAGAACACATACTGGAGTTCAGCTGATGGATGTGCCTCCCACAGCCCACAGGGTTTGATGCCATTCCAGGCATGCTTCATGGGGAGTATTCCATTCAAAATAATTATCAATGTGAATAGAGTAAGTACCAATCTATGCAAACCACTTTGGCTGCTGCCTGGGAATAGATTACAAAGTGCATTTGGCTATTGTGTGCATGCTTGTAAATTTTGAAGTGTTGGGTGAGATCTCCGAGTCTGGAGAGCATCAGAGGATCTTACAGCACTAATGAAATGTGGAGCCCAAATCTTTCTGCTCCTTCCTCCCAAAGGAGTCCCAGACTGTATTCAGTAAAAGTCACCACAGCTTCAGTAACTCCTAATAAATTTTACACTAGCTTCAGATTTGGGGGACCCACACAGGAAAAACCTGCTTCCAAACTCTCATCTCCCATCTTGGTTACATTAATTTCTCCTTGTGGTCTTTCCCTGACATCCATGATGCTCCACCTCCAGTCCAGACAGATCAGAGTAGTGCAGATCTGACTCATGCAGCATTGCCGCCACGTTGCTCTCTCTCAGTCCCTCCACTGTGGCACCCTTTCCTTCACACCAGAGCCTTCAAGCTCCTCTCTAACCCTACGCTTTTTTATTCCCCCACCAGATCTTCTGTTACACTGGAAATAGGACGCAACTACCCACTTTGCTTCTCCAGTGCTAGTTGCTTATTTTCCTCACTGCACTTCCAGCGACTGACTTCTCATTTCCCTCTGCAATGCCTCCCCTCAGCACTGGCCTGCCTCTGAAGGTCTGCACAATACTACCTCATTTAGACCCCTTCCCAACACTAGTATTCTTTGCAGTGGCCATAATAATCTGGTTAAATTTATCCCAGGCTTCTATACTTGATTTGTCTGTGGGTTTTCCTTAAGGGAACAAGGCCATTGGCTTTTGAGGTGTCTCTCAGTGTTAAACACCCTGAAGGCAGGGTGTCATTTAAGCCCACGACAGACTTGCTGAAGACACAGTAAGTTATACAAGTCTCCACTGTGCCCCTAACATGCAGCCAGCTGAGATGCAAGTATAGATTCCCCACATGTGATTGAGGTCTACAGTCTGGGCCACAAAGTTTTGAGACTTAGGCTGCGGTTTGATTATAAAATTAATCTGACTTTGTGGTTCCTAGTATTAGATCAAAAATGCCACAGCCATATGACATGAAGCATGGATCCAGCATAAACTTACTCCACCAAGTTCAACACATTTAGAAAAGACAAGTCAGTTTTAGATGGTAAGGTGTTGCGGTAGACTGGGTACAGTCTGCCTGTGCCACGCTACTTTCCTGACAAATCAGGTATAAACCATCCACCAGAATCAGCCCAAAGCTGACATAACAGCATAAGTTGCATAAGGTCTGTGTTGTGTGCTCAGGCTAGCTTAGCAGAAATGCAGTTGTGTGTACAGGACTCATCCAAGTTAAATGGGGACTGCTGGGTGATCTGTCAGTGCCCAGATCCACAGGGCTGGCGAAACTTGGACCTTCAGAATATTGTGGAGTTCTTTCTTCCAGGATCAGGCAAGATTTTCTGTGTGTTGCAGCTGCATGGTTCATCCTGCTGCAAAAACTGAAGCAAAGGTGTTTGTGTGGGCTATAGGCAACTCTTGAGACTCCAATAAGGATATTGGAGAAGGCAGCTGTTAACACTGTCAAAACTCTTTTCTGAGATGAAAACTCTTTGCAGGAGAAGACTGCCTGCTCTAAATCACATCACATAATGTGCGTGAAATTGTACTGCCTGTAATAGAAGAATATTGGCTACCAGTCACAAACACAACCAAGGGTGAGAGTAGAAAAGCCATGCACTAGGATGGAAGCAGTATAGGATGGTGGGTGGGATGGGGTGCCTGGGGCAAGGGGCATTGGGGTGGGATGGGGCAGCCAGGGTGAATGGGGCAGCCAGAGGAAAGGGGGCAGCCAGGGGGAAATGGCACTCAGGTAGGATGGGATGACTAGGGGTATGGGGTTCCAGGGTGGGATGGAGCACCCAAGAAGAACGGGGCACCCTGGAGGGATGGGGTGCCCCTTTTCCATGCCCTGCAGCCTGGGAGAGGGCTGCAGAGCTTCAGAGAGGCAGTGCTTGTGGCTTCAGAGCAGGGAAGGGGTTAACTGGAATCGGGTACCCCCCTCTCTGTTGAACTCATTGATTCATTTTCTCTGTTCCTATTTCTTTCTCTCACTTTCTTCTTCTCTCTCTTGCAGACTGATTAAAAACTCTTTGAGTTTGAAGGTTTTTGTGTCAAAACAGCTCAGCTGCCAGCTGGGTGCCAAGCAGTGAATATTCATGGCATTTAAATATGGCAGTGCGGTGGGGGCTAAAGGATGGGCTAGTTAGCTCTTTTTAGATGGAGATTAGCTGCCTCTTTGCTCCTAATCACTACTGTTGTTGAAATATTACAGCTTCTGTTACAACTATTAATGTCCTAAATGAAGAACAGGCTCCTCTGAATGACATCAAACACAAAATGGTCACTTCCAATTCAGCCTGTTTCTCTCTTTGCTTCATTTTTAACTGGAGACCTGCCTCGGTACCACACGGTTCAGCTTCAAGCCCTGCCGGAGGAGAGGAGCTAGCCTGGCTGGAGGGAGCTGCTGAGGTCAATAGCTGGCCAGAGATGGCTATTTACCTCATAAGGACGGCGGCTGCTTGGAGTCAGGAGAGGGAATCCATCTGCAAGCTGAATCACTACGGATGAGCTTTCAGAATCTGCTACTGTAGATGAAGCCCCTGTTATCAGCACAGGGTAGAGGCAAGTAAGTTATTTTCTTGCACCTAGCAAGGGTCCAGGCGAGTGTGAGCTGAGGCCTACCACCAGAGTGATGTGCAGGAAGGCACAGTGCCCTTTTGCTCTCTGGGACAAAATTCACCAGGGACAAAAAGAAAACCACAGCCCTTGATTCCACCAGCAACATTATAAATGGTGAGGTAAGCTGACAGGCTCCTATTTGAGCTTTACTCAGATAAAACTCCCACTGAAGTCAGTGGCTGGATAAAATCCGTGACAGGGTGGTATGATTTGGTCCTTTCACAGCAATATCTGGAGGGAAGCTTGATGGAAAATACTTTGCAGCAAAAACTACCCAGATGTCCGATGCGTGTTTGGCCATTTGGAAGCTCTCTGCATTCATCCACAAGGACTGCCTGCCGTTATCCGAGAGTGTGCCTGGCAGTGTGACGAAGAGGAGGGAAAACCCATGTGTGGTCCTTAGGCTCTGGCAAGAAATAGCAGAGCAGAACACCAGGCTATTGATTTCATGTTTGCTTTAAAAACAACCTAAGTGCATTCCTGGAGCAAGGCTGGTCTGGAAGCCTAAATAAAATAATATTCTTCAGCCTTGAAAATTGACACTAGACTTCAATGACTGCTTTAAAGTCCTGTCCCCCAGACTAAGACCTGCACATTTCCTCAGCTCTTGTCTACACACAAAAATGGTGCTACTTTAACTAGACCAGTGTAGCTAAAGCAACACATCTCTCCCCTCTTTCATCCCTTTCTCCTTCCTTGCATGAAACTGTTAAAAAGCACTGTTATTTTGACAAAAACTTCCTTATTGGAGGAAAATAGGGTTTTACCAATACGAGGCTTATTAATATCAACACATCTAAGTAGGACTAGTGATAGCATTTCTGTTTTGGTAGCAAAAAAATCACATCAATAAACAGCATACTTAGACTGTCTCAGAAGGGATGCCCAGAGCAAATGTACAGAAAAAGGCAAGCAGAAGAGGTCTGATGCATTTTTCTGCTGGCAGGGCTCATGCACTTCACTCCGGAGAACACAAATGATTCCACCTGAGATAGTCAGGGACTCCTCTGACTCTCACAAGGCAGCACGGTAGCTGGTTAAAATGTGTGCACATTATTTATAATGCGCAGACAACACCGCAGAATTCAGACCTTCCACAGCATAAGCAGATCAACAGAAACTGCATGTTAGCTAAGTTCAGTAGAAAAAAACCAAACAAACAAAACCCCCTAACAACCAAACAGAAGCCACAATGCATTCACAAAGACAAATAATAGACTCAAGCACTGGTCTGTTAGAAATGCTAGTTTCCATGGATGGTGAATATGTGTGCCTGGCCCTTTAAAACTCTTGTCTCTCAAGGAGAATTGCATTGGCTAACACTGGGGTCCTGAAGAAAAAGAAAAACACAATGATATATATATACTCCCTTCTGGCAGAACATCAGGAATATAGATTTTGACAGATTGGAATTGATATTCAAAATGCTTGTGGGCAATGCAGTTGTACAGGAAAACCAACATGATTTCTCATTGGTACCTTTGTAAAGGCAGCCTAATAATAAATAATAACAACAACAATAACAACATCAAACTCCTGACTTCTGTCTTGATACTCAGGATTTTCCCACATCAACCCTGTTACCACTCAGGCTGAACAACTTCCCAAGGTTCTAAATGCTGTATTTAAATCTTCACCAATTCTAATATTTTCAGTAATTATATCAAAGCCTTCAGGTGTATTATCCATTGAAGTTAGGATGACCTGAACTGCATTAGGTTTTCCCTTGAACAGTGGTTGTTTCATTCTTTCTAAATAAATCAGATGGTATTTAGTACATACTTCTAGAGGAAGAAAAAAACAAAAGACAGATGGATGTGGCTCCCAGCAGACAGCAGTTTGAAAACATGGCACCAAATACATCAATAGTTGCAGCCTGTTCTTTGACATATTGAAGTGTCTCTTGCCTTCCTCAGATAATTTTCTTCAAATGTGTTCAGCCCCCACAGATTCTGAGCTCCAAAATTGTATGAAACGGTAATATCCTCAACTCACCCATAACCGAAGCTGCGAAGTGGCATAGCTGTACAGCCAGAAATGTAAGAATCCCCCTAATGCACTAATGCTGGTGAAAATCAGCGTGCAGGCACTGTCAGCCAGCAAAAACAAAGGTAGCAACAACTTAGCAAAGTTCTTCTGGAATAGCACCTCCTTGCTGAGGGTCAGGAGCCCCACACTAAGGGTTTGGGCTGCATCACTGGTATCCAGAGCTCTCTGTCCCCAAAAGAAGCAGATATGCCATGACAGCTGGTTAGCTAAACCACAGCAGGACAGGAAAACGGAGTAGCAGCTCTCCAGGCCAAAAGGAGACTTGTCAAATGGGCACACATTTCAAGGGCAGACAGTGTGTCATGTTCTAGTATTCCCGCTTGTTAGTCAGGAACTAGAAACAAAACTATAACCTATGCTGGCAGAGCGTGAGCTACAAAATTCCTAACACCTTTCCTTTCTGACACTAGTGATCATAGAGAAAAGACCATTGAACTGTTTGATCAACTGTCCTGCCTTCTATGAGCCTCACAGGAGGAAAGGACATAGAGCAGTAGCCACTACTTCTCTTGCTCACAAGTGTCTGAGAGCATCCTCTTTCCTTCATAACTCTGTTGTTTTCTTAATTGAGGGTTACTTATGCTGCTAAGGAATAGTTATTTCTCAGCTATTGATTGTGAGCAGAATGAACTGAACAGGCATGTCCATCTCTCCCTTTCCCTACTGCCATGAAATCTCATCTCTCTCCACTTTCTAGTTCCCCCAAACCTCGCTAGTGAAGTTGGCTTCCTCTGCTTCATTACAAGTGCCACATCTTCCCTCTCTCCTCAACATCTGTCCTTCCTCTTCAAGACTTCAACTGCTGACCCGTGCCTGGTTCGGTGCCTTCCGCTGCCTGCTCCCCAGCTCCCTTTGTGTCCTTTCAGTTCTTCTGTCTTTATCATGCTGATCTCCCCTCCCCAACACAGTCACCCACTTTCAAGCCACAAAGCCTTCCCCAGCTCCTCCAGAGGCACTGCTTTTTAAAGCAGTCCCTTCTCATCACCAATTTATTTCCATTATCACATGCCTCTTGTGTGTTTGTTTCACCTGCCTGAACTGATTAGGTGCAGACAACTTCACATACAAACATCTGAATTTGATTTATGAAATTAATTATAATGAGGATTTTTGTGCATGGATGTATGCTCCAACAGACCTTCACCATTAGGAATCTGTGTCAGGTCCCCACTGTCTCCTGGTGGTCCAGGTAACCCAGCTAACAAACCCTTCCGTGTCCTGCTAGGATGTAGATGTCTCTTCTTCCTGCTCTGAAGTCTGCCTCAAACCGCATACCTGCTCTACACACTTCAAGCCCACCAGGCTCTTGGGTGAAGGAAGACCTAGCTCAGCTGGGAGAACTCAGGCAGGGGTCCCTGAACTCATGAGGAGCAGAGCATTCCTGCACTGGCCAAGCTGCAAATGGGCTCTGAGGAATACCTCAAGATTCATCTCAGAAAGATCTAAATCAAATAGGACTTAATATCTCTGAGACCATCTCCTTTCTTTTCCAGCTTTCAGAAGTAAAAACTATTTCAGTGATTTTGTTAACAACTGCTGGGCTACTTTCACAACTGATTGATACAAGTTAAAAGGACTGAGAGCACCTGATACAGGAAAGTTTTCCATGAGAAAAGCTGGAGGTAGCCAATCTCCTCCCAGAAATGAGGGCAGACTGAGAGTAGGTGGTAAAAATACAAGCACCTTCCCCATTTCCCCACAGCTCAAACCATGCAATTGCCTACATCTCTGCTGCATCCCTGCTAATCCTGGCATTATGCCTTCTCCATGTGCATCTCTAACGTCACTGCTTCCAAGGACATTATTCCAAAGTGACCTACTTTCCATATACTAATTTTTAGAAGTATTTACATGAGAAATCAGGAGATAGAGGCTACACAAATTAATGTTTCTAATAATTCACTCCACCATGATTTAATTTTCTTGCCTTAATTGTCTTGTGCATATATTCTGTTGGATGTCTGGCACACACCCCAGCACATCACAGCCTGGTGAAGGCTCAGGTGAATGCTTCCTCAGTTACAGCTTATCTGAGAATCCAGAAAGGACTTTTTTAGATTACAGTGCATAGAATCTGCACTTCTGTCTTGTCCATTCACACCAGGATAAACAAGGGTACACCTCATGCCCAAAAGCCCACCTCGTAGCCTGTGGCAGAAGGCACAACAGTGACAGAAGTGACAGACCTCCCTGGCCACCAGCTGCCCATTCGCTCTCTGTGCTCATGTCTGCTCTTCCCTGTTCATGAACCCTCAAGCCTGGTGCTTCCCATCAAGCCAGGGTCCAGCTGGAGAATGATTCTCCATCTCAGTTTTCCTCTTGCTCTTTCTTTCTGTTGATCAGATCTCTGTTTGATTACTTTCTAAATGTTTTATTTCCATTTTTTAGCAGAAATCATCGTATCTCATTATGAATTTGTTCATTAAAATGATCTAAATTTGCATGGGGGGTTAACCTCTCAAGGCACTGCCTTGCTGCTGATCTGTCACACAGCATCAGGCACAAGGAGGAAACTCAATACAGGGTCTAGGTTCTTCTCACAAAACCCAAGGCCAGCTTTCCTGCAGTAAAGCAATGTCTCTGCATGTCCCCTCTGCCAACCAGATCCACAGCCAGGCTCTGCAAGGAGCTCCGAGTGAAGCAGCCCTACTAGCAGAGGAAGTGCTTCATAATGGCACAGTCCCTTGAAGCAGACCTAGCTTCAGAATCTAAACCCTGGATGGGATTAATTACCCAGCAAGCGGCTTGTTAGAAGCTATGCTGGCACGCAGATAAGGGGAACTGTAATGGAATCAGCCAATTAACCAGCCGATGGTGCTGAACTAAATGTGACCCCATCGTTAATTGTGGTTGTTTCTCAGCAGTTTTCTCATCACATTGGGTGCTTGGGAGAGGGGAGAGAGAGGGCTTATCCAGGTGCTTAATTTATTTCTGCTCACAAACAGGAATCATGGGATATAAACTTCATGACAATTATATGGCAGAGCTTTGAATCTTATTACACTGACTCTTTCCGAAAGAGAGGGAAGATGAAAGTCCTTGAAAAGCAGAGAAGAAGGTCCCCTCACACTCTTCTGTAAAGTAAACAGCTGTCTGATACAATGAAGCCTTTTTAACGTAGTTTACCTGAAGGTAAATTTTCTGTGTGAGTGGTGTGTGAGAGGAATTCCTCTCACTCTATCTGCTGCATGGCCTGTGGCCCAGCTGCACAGAGGAGCGAAACTGAGCCGGTGCTCTTAAAGAAAGCTGACATGAAAAGCTGAGGATGGCCTAGAGCTACATCTGTGGATCTGGCTCCAGACTTCCCCTCAGTGCAGAGGTGTTTGAATCTCAGCCCCTTGCAGAGCTTTTGAGCCAGATGGAAAATCCAGGAATGAGTTTCCTTAAAGTTCAAGAGGTTTTACTTTAAATTCATCTCTGGGGATGACTTAAAGCAGTCAGTGATGCAGAAAAAAGGTCTGTCTTCTTGTGGCTGCTCTCCTAAAGGAAATGTTTGGACAATTCTTTGTTAGGAATTAATTTCACATGCTCCTGAACAGCTAACCCTGCCCTGGAGGTGGACTGTGATGAAAGAGCATCAGTCACAAGAAGAAGTACATTAATTGCTAAGTGTTGCCTTGCTTCCTGGAGGACATGGAGTCCACACTGATCTAGCCACAGCTAGACCTGTAACACAGCCTCTGCTATACCTGCCTTTGACTTAAGTCCATCTTCTTCTGCATCCTATCTGGCAGCAGTCAATGTGGTGGCTTAGAGCAAAACACAGCAGAGGAACAGGATGTAGATTCTCCCAATTTCCTGCAATCTGGAGCGTAGCGGCTTCCTGAACTGGAGGTTGCATCTGCATCCCTGAGTTTAGCATCCCTTTTTAGACTTTACTTTCATGAGTTTTCCAAACCCTTTGAACTCATCTGTAATCGTGTCACTGACTTGCATCCTGTGGCAATGAGTTCCAGATTTGGTCATGCATTGATGAAAAAGCAATTCTTTTCACTTTCCTTTAAAACTTTTGCCCAGTAACGTTTTTTCCTGCCCCCAAGCTCCCATGCTGTGATAAATAGCGAGCAATCATTCCTTACTCATGTCTCCATGCATAACCCCCTCAGCTGTCATCTTTCCAAGCTGAAGAGCCTGGTTAGTCTCCCTTCGTAAGGGAGTCATTTTGTACCTGTTGCCCCAATGCTTGTCACTCCTGACCCATGGCTCTTTAAAAATTTCTCCCTGTGGCTGCTCCCAGCTCTGTCCCTGCCTCTTACTCCCAACCAGAGCCCCCTATCACACTGCAGGACTCCTGCCAGCACTGCCACACTTTTTCTCATTCCACTACATCCTCTCTGGGGGACCAAGACTGCATGCAGCATTCAAGACACATATGCACCATGGATTTACACAGCAGTATAACGATGTTTTCTGTTTTGCTGTCAGCTCCTTTCCCAACCATTCCCTCCCCCACCTCCAGTTTGACTGATGCTGCACAGTTTTCCTCCCCAGGATGGCTCCAGATCTCCCTTCTGGGTGGCAACAGCTAACGTGCATACACATCCACTTATCATTGTTTTCCCCACATTACTTCTACGTTTATCAACATGGAATTGCATCTGCCATTCTATCACCCACTCACTCTGTATCCTGCAGCTCTTTGTTCATTACAGCTTATTACAGCAATCTCATGGAAAAACAAGCTCATTACAGTCGAGAAACTCATGCCTTATTCCACTGACTGAGTGGCTGCCTGTGTTGGAGGTGGTGCTGACTGTCTGATTTTCTTCCCAGCTATTAACAGAGGGCCCAGTGTGCACTCCCATCCCCTATCCAGAGGGGCAGGATTGATTGAGGCTCCTTCATCAGCCAGAAGGGCAAAGGATCACATGCACAACACACCATTATTTCCCTACTGCTGGCAACTTTCTCCCAACAGGCTAATGGCAGTCACCTACCCACATTCACCTCCGGTGCTACCCTTTCCCAGCACCACCACTTCTCAAAAGAGGGGGAGAGATCAGCCGGAGCAAAACCCTTCCCAGCGCAGCCCAAACTTGTACACAAAGGAACACAAGCGGAGCAAGGAGAAGGGAAGCGCTCTGGGAAAGGCTATCAATATTTATCATAACAGAGAGGTAAAAAACAGCAGGGAGACCCAAAACCTTACTGCAGCAGTTACTTAGACCCATTACCATGGAAGGGATCAGGGTCAAGGATGTTTTCTCCATCCGGGTATGCCATGTAAAAGTACTTCCCTCCCCCTCTCTCCAGAGGAGACTTGTCTGTGTGGTACCCTGGGGATGCATGACCTAATATTAGCGTCAATCCTGTTTTATAATTTTATCTCAGTATTCCTGGTTACAGCTTGTTATAGCCACTTAAATTATTCTCTCTTGTGGAACTCACACCCAGCAAGCACAAGAACACATGTAATCTTGTTTTCTCAGGCTCCTTGTTATTATGTTGCTTTTTGTTTATTTCTTTCTTTCCTTGACAATCAGCCTCTCCAGTCCTCCAGTACCTCTGAGGGCCTCTCCCTAAATGCTCCCTGATGTATCTATACCCATCTGCTGTGATACAGCCCAGACCTGAATGTAGTGTATTTTGCTTGGGATCTCATCACAGGCACTGAGGGGAGCCGGTGCCTCCCTCAGCCATGATTTGATGCCTTTCCATACACAGATAAGAATCTCATTGGATACTTTTTCTTGTTACCATAGCACACGGTAGTCATACATGATAGTCAATTTGCTGTCTACTATCACACTCCCATCTCCTTCAGCACAACAGTTTTTCAAGTCACTCTTCCACTAAATCACTGTGGGCCAGCTGACCTAAATGGAGAACGCTGATTTGCACCAGTGAAAGATTCGGCCTTTTCTTTGGCCTAAGTCCTCTTTAGGCTAACCAGCCTTCTTTAATCCAGGTCAAATCTCACATCATTTCTTGCTCATATTGCTAGTCTTTGCAGTTTCAGGGGGACTCTTCTCCAAGAGAACAGTCATAACTCTTCTCTGGTATCACTTGTCCATTTCTACCCGTGGAGCCCACAAGATGACTGAGCACTGTGCACCCTCTAGAATATTGCATTTCTCTTCCAGCTGTGAATAAACGGTCTGTACATGGTATACTGCCAGCAAGCAGTCCAGGTATGAGAATTCCTTTCCAGAACGACTGGAAATGTGTAGTTCAAACAAAGCTGTGCCTGATTTTCCACTTCTCTACTTCTGTTTTCAGTGGTGGCCACACCAGTGTGCGGGCAGAGCCCCAGAGTGCCACGGCACGGTCTGTGAGAGCTGCTCAGCGGCTGCCTGCGTCACAGGCTTTCCGGGTTTCAGATTTCAGCCAGCCCCAGACAGCAGGGCTAGCTCCTGCAAAGCCCTTCCAGAACCAGCTCCTACTGCGCACATGCCTTTTTGCCAACTCCCCAGAATGTTGTACAAGAGTTGTCGGGATTTAGACCAAGATAACGAGACTGATTTTGGCCTGCATGTCCTTACCAGGAATGGGAGGCTTCAGGGGCCGTTCATGCATGTTGAAAGGGTCTTTTGCTTGCTCTTTGGAGAACTGGTATTCACAGCTGCAGGGAAAAGTTTGGTAGAGCCTCCTAGTTACACAATACAATAACAGGATGGAGAGCTGGCTGCAGTAGGAAAGAATAAGGGGGGAAGACAGAGGGAGCAAATATCTAGCCAGCTTCTTATCATGTTGGCCCTGAGAAGCAAAAAGAGAGTCCTGCCCAGCCTGTATCAGTGGCCAAAGCTGTGCTTCCTCCTAGATATTACAGAAACACTCCATCCTGTTCCCACAAGCTCCAGAACTTTGGGTCCATGTTGCAAAACAGCCTATGCAGATCTAGCAAGGCACAGGGGTTCTGGGAGTGCTGGTCAGGCAGAGGAGTCAAAAGAATCAGCAACCTACAGCGAGGACAGGGGAGGGCTGAGAGCCCTGGCAGGGTGCCTGCTGGCTCTTCCCCCTGAAAATGAAGGTTGAACATACCACTGTCACTGCTTGCATGGTTCCTGGGGAGTATGTCAGCTGGCTTTGCAATGAAAGACAGAAGGCAGGCAAAATTTACTTCTCCAGGTCTCCTATTTTTATTTTCAAAGTGGCTATGTTTAAAGCAAGTAAAAAAGTCTGTACAGATGGGTTTGAAGAAGAATTTAAACCAGAATAAGGCAGCACAAATGGGAATAAAGGTGCCTTTTACATAGTCATACAGTCCCTTATCAGTTCTTAATCACTCAGGCACTTTCTTGGTCTCTGCTGTGAGTTGAGGCCAGCAGGAATTGGTCTAATTCATTCTTGGCCTGACAAAGTCTCCATGAGCTCTTGTAAACTAAACAGCACCTCAGGTATACTTGCTATACTGGCAATTTGCAGAGCAAGTCAGCTGTATGTGCTTACCAGGGAATTCCAGAGATTCCTGTTTATAACAACATCAGAATCCCCTCAACAACAATTAGCACAGATAAGGCAGGTAGTGTGGGACAATAGATTTCCTTCAAAGATTTCCTTTATCTTCTGCAGAAGGTCTGGCAGACTTTCACACCTCAACCTACCTCATTAGTCTGTTCTCAATATCCATACAAAGACAGTGCACGGTGTGACCACTCTGCAGCAGCTAGGGGAAAGCTCCTGCAGTCTGCTATGAAGTTGTTTCAAGATCCAGACACATCACGTGCAACACACTTGGACTGTGGCTCTACAGGAAGGCAGGCCCAGCTGGAGGGAGCCCAGTGCCAGTTCAGTATGAGGCACTGTATATCTCAAACACTTGAGAGAGATACCACTTGCCAGCTTGAATTTACTCAAAAAATTATGAAGAGCTAAATTTGTCCTTGCAGAGTTGATACTGGATCAGGTATCACATTATTTCCCATTATTTCCCCTTCTCCTCCCCTGCAGCTGACAGAGGCCAGCACCATGCACTATGCAATTCAACTACCTAGGCAGAAAATTATCTGGGCTCCCTCCTGATGCAGACAAAAGTTGTGCAGCCTCAGGAGGCTGCAGGAGAGCAGAGATGGCATTAAAGAAGGTACAGCCATGCTCTTAAACTAAGCACCTACATGCTGCGCAGATGCACTGGGCAGCTTCCTCCCTGTGCTCTGTAATGTCCCCAGTGTGTGTGATTACTTGGTAGCAGTGAGGGGCTTCATCCCCTCCACAATCTGGCTCCTGCCCCCCAGGGGTTTAGGAGAACATATTTTAAAGACCCTCCTGGGAGCTCACTCAAACTTTCTGTTTACACAGCAGATTGGTGGCTTCTTGTTTGAAGTCAGGATTTAAGCTGTTCTTTCTAATGAGAGACTCTGAAACCTGAGAGATCTCTGCTGTTGAAGACTAAGCACAGAGAAAAGAAAAAAAAAAAAGAAGATGCATAGGTAGAACAATACTGCATCCAAATCTCCAAATCTTAGAGTTTGCATTAAACAGAAGGCCCCTGCAGCAAAATAGGACATATGCTGTTATTCATCCCCTATAGTGTCTTTTCATTATGCTATTTTCCACTCATCACCTCTGTCGCTTGCAAGTTATCACCTCAAGGACATTTGTTCCATATTGTCTACTGCAAAGGATGGGAGACAGTAGAAAACATCTGAATCCCAGCAAAGTTTCCTAGATCGACAAAGGAAAGATGGGGTATTTCCATCCTCTCCAAATTGACAGCTGCCATGGGATATAACTACATTAACAGATTATACACTGAAATTCATTTGAACTGATCAGTCACTAATGTTTCCACTAGGAGAATGAAAGGGAATATAATATCGCCCCATTTCAGGAAGGCAGCTTTTAAATTATTCTTTAGTACCTCTTGTGTTTCTAAGAGTCAGAAAGTGCTGCCCCAGTGCCCCAGTTCCTGTGTGGGTATCAAAATTTTTTACGCACTCATCCCTGCAAGGACAGGATGAAAGAGGAGATCTGAGGCAAGGTGGGACAGCAATGTTTGCTGCCTCCCAGAGTGCCTTGTCTCTGAAAAATGTAAAGTTTCCCATGGGCAAGGCTGGTTCTTACAGCCCTTCACACGATGGGGTCCTGAGCCTGCCAGGAGCTTCCTGTCTAAGATGGGACACTACCTCAACTCCTTTGCTGTCCCTGGCAAGTATGATGTTTTGGCAGTTGACAGAGCAGGCAGGAGGTGGAAGAGGCAAGGTGAGAAAATACTTCAGGAACTTTCCCAGCACATCAGAAATAGTCCTCCAGCAGCACAAACCCACAACTGACTTGTTCCCAGTTCACCTCAGGTGTGTGAGCCAAGCGGAGAATACGTTAAATAGAAGGTGGAAAGCAGCACATTCGAAACAAGGTGAAGCACATGGGTCTAATCACAACCTGGAAGCACATCCAGTCCTTTCTTCACCTGAGTTTCCTTTGCAAAAGAGCCTCTCCGTCGGCTCAGGGCAGTGCCCGTCCCCTCGGCTCACTCTGGCTGGAAAGGCTTGCACTCAGTAATCAGATTAAGATCCTCAAACAACAGCTGTGTTTGTTCTCTGAATTAAAGGTAAAATAATAAATTATTGTTTTCTTGCAAATTAAAAGACTAACTGCCTCCTCTCCTCCTGATTTCCAATTTTTTTCTCTGAATAAATACATTGCAGCATTAACAACAATGAATTCTTGCTTCTTGGATCACACTGATCTGTGCAGACTTCATAACATTTATAATCTCTTATCTGTAAGTGACTTAAGGGAAGGGGGCCATAAACCCTATTGCAAATTAATTCCTTCCAGTATTATCCACTATTAAAATAGTATAGGCTGAATAATTGGACCTGATTAATTAAAAGCTGCAGGGCACCAGTGGGAGAGACTAATGTAGTTCTTCAGTGAACCCTCCCCCAAGTTTTCTGCATTATTTTAAAAGTGACAACTGCCCACTGTCCCACTAGTAGGACACCTGTGTCCTGTGTTGCAGGTGCCATGTTCCTTTTCTCCTGCAGAACAACCACAGCGATCCTCACACCACCATGCTAGCACAACGTCCTAGCATGGGGTCCTCTACGCAATTTAAGGGAGTCTTGCACATATAGCAATGTGCTACAGCTTAAGTGCTTCTCCTCCTCAGAGTTTTTAACCAAAAATCATTACATTAGCAACAACAAATTATTACAGGAGCTTATGTTCAATGCCCTGTGATGCAGAGGAACGTAACCCCTGTTTGAAGGTAACTAAGCGGTAGCTGACCTAGGGATCCAGTCCAGATCCCAGGGTGGACACAGCCACACCACCACCTTCCTGCCCTCTGGTACAACCTGGAAAATGTGTCTGCTTCAGAGAAAACACCATGTAAGCATGATGGTATTTATGTGGCTGAACCAACGTGGTTGAGATTGTGATACAAATTTTCTGCCCTGTGTTCCCAGTTTCAATGCTATTTGGGCACCAAAAACTTCAGTAAAACAAGACCGTGCCAGAGACAGCCTCTACAGGCAAGATAAGTATGATTTGATGGGAAGCAAATGAAAACTACACCAGTTCTCACACTCAGGATGTTATTTACTTCCATAATCACTCTCCCCTCTTTTCCTTTCACCCACTGGACCAAATCTCAGCCAAATCTCTCATGGGTCTTTGATGGCTTAGTAGCAACTTCAGGATCTGAGCCCCTCAGGATCTGATATTAGGAGCAGAAATTACCACTGTGAAATCTGAGACAGTTTTCACACATATAGCAGGAAGAGAGGAACACAGGCAAAAGAGAAGCTTTACCAAATCTGCAGTGTAAGTCATTCTTCTCTGGTTTCTAAGTTAAAATCGCTGGCTTTCCAGCTTGAATATTAACCAGTGAGACAGCTGCAGTGATAAATTTTTATTCCTTTTTTAATGGGGGCATACAGACTCTGAAAGGAAAAGAATGAATAAGGGAGGCAGGGGAGAGAGAGGGGAGAAAAAGCTAGTGGATGTTTCTGGTGCTGGGGAAACCGCTGATACTGAAGTTAACAGTGTGAATTTTATTTCAGATGAGAAAAAATTACACCCACTTGTAACACATACACACTTCACGGCAGCCACCCTCTCCCTTGGACTGAGTCTGCCCACATGGAGTGTGGACTGTGCCTGAGGTGGGGGACCCTGCTGTGGAGAACAAATAACACTGCCGCTGCTGGGCAGCTTCTCCATGGGCTCCTGCACCACACACCATAGTGCAGTAACTTCTGCTGGGGTAAAATAGGCTTGTTCCCTTGCTAGAGGCTTCTGTGCTTCCTCTTACATATATATGTATATATATATAGTCTTTCTTCTTCAGTCTTCAGAGAGTATTTCTCTAAAATGCCAACAGCAACAGATGGTTATTCTTCTGTACTTGAGCAGACAACAGCACTCAAAATGACCCTCAGCTCTTTGGGTTTGCTGAGGTTTTTGTATTTTAACTATCTGGCACAGAAGAGGATCGCCTCTAATGAAGTTAAAGCGAGGCTAGTGTCAACACTTCTGCTAGAGTACCACCTGTGTCCCATCCCTGGCTAGCTTGTCTTTAGCTCACTCAGAGCTTCTGAGGGTAAGAACCATGTTTTCTCCACATGCATGTATTTCTGGTGTTCAACAAAATAAATCCTCTGCAGTGACACTATGGTGAAATCCCCAAAGCTAATGATCTGCATGTTCCTGGGGATTACTGATTGAAATCTACCATTCAGTAATGGAACTTTTGCTTGTTTAAAATCTCCTAAAACCAGTTTCTGCCTCTTTCTGCTGTCATGCAGAGTGGTCAGACACCTCTGAAGAGGCCACCTAATTAGAGAATTTAGGAGGTACTCACATAATATACTGGCTTGGCAATTACAAAGATTAAAAAGCTCCTGCCCCTCTGCCTCTTGCTGTTTCTTCCCAGGCCATGTTGCATCTCCCTGCCTCATCAGTTGTACCAGAAGAGAAGAGTTCATAGGCTGTGATGCAAATCAGGCACAGAATGATCTGGGCAAAAAGTAACTCTTTTTTTTTTTTTGATGGTTATATGTTCCACAATGAAGTGTGTACTAGAAGATGAAAGTGACTTCTTCCTTTGGGACAACACAGCTTCCCTACACTACTGTTAGCTTGCCACAATACCAGACTAAAAAAAAAAACAAACCACTGATTTATTTGAAACTATTCTTATGTCTACAGAGCAGGAAGGACAGGTCAGAAAATGCCAGGTACACAGTGAGATTCTTCTTTGGGTAAGGACTCCAGAGCTGGATTCCCAATCTTGGATGATTGATCCCAACATCTGATTTCATCCAAACCTGCTACAAATTCAACTGTAGCCCCTTACAATGATAAAAAAATTGGAAAGCTTCAAGCTTAAGCTCCTTGGGACCCTAATTGTGATGGTTTTCATTGTACAAACTAAAAACCAGAGAATGACTGGCCTGAGTCCAGTGCCAGACAGGTGTCCAGAAGTTTTGTACCAGATGAGTGTTTATAACCAGGTGTGGTCTCACACAGATGGACTCTGCACCAGCAGCCCCTGTGCCATGACCAGGGCCAGTTTCCCCCTCCCAGGCACTTCAAAAGGGAGCCATGGACTGGATGGCAAGCTCAGGGCAGACAGAGCTGCCCTTCCGAAGACAGTTTCAGAACACGTGTGAGGAACAACATGGACTTGAGATGCTGTGAAAAAACCCAGTTCCCCAGAGTATGAATGAATTGGGGTGGGGGGGGCTCTATATAAACATTAAAACCAGGTCACATGCAGTTTAGGGAAAGGTAAAGCCACATCAGAGCTGAAGGACAGAGAACTGCTGGTCAAAAGAGGATCAAATAGAAGCAGAGGAGGACTACTCCACTCATCCTTGAGAAACTCTAAGGCAAGAAAGTATATTGAGGACAGAGCTGATTTGCAGAAGTGTCCGGAATAGCATTAGAACAAGCACTCCTTGCCTTTCTAACAGTGTTAAGGAAACAAAAAGTTGATATAGTAAAATATATACATTGTACTTGTACTGATAAAGTTCACAGACTGCACAGATGGGCAATCTGGAGATATTGTATGACCACCCCTCAAATCCTACAACAAGTCCCTAGGAAAGAAAATTCTCAAGCATAAATGCCTGAGGCCACCGACAGGAAAATGAAGAGGTATGCCATTTTCTGAAGGTGATAATAAAAAGTCAAGAGTTTTACAGGCACTGAATTTTGTCACAGTTTAAACTAAGAAGCCTTGTAAAATGAAAATGAGTCACGTAGCTGTGTCCTGTGTGGCACTTGCCAAAATAAAGACTCCAGCTATTTGTATGGGGGAAGGGAAGGCACAGTTACTCTATTCTCCTGCTGAGTTTGCTTAGAAAGTCCAGGACTCCTGAGTTGATCCTTTCCTATTTCATGACACTGAATTTCTCTCTCCTCTAACCAGCCTCCTTGCAGGGGGGGTCCACTTCCAGCTCAGATATTTGTCAATTTGCTCTTCTGAGGCTTGCAGTGAAAGGCCCCCTAATTTGTTGGAGGAATATAAAGTTGTATAGATGTTTTTGCAACTGTTACAGGGACAACAGGGTCCTGCCACCCAGCTTTCTGGCTCATCAGCTTCAACTGGGTCTGTCACTCTCCACTGACCAAAGACAGGGCTTTGGGAGGGGAAAGCATAGAGACTATACTGAGCCTTTTCTTGTGGAGTAAGAGAGCATATGGAGCACTGACAGAGGGAAGCAGAGGGGGATGAGTAACCCTGATATGGAGGGAAATAGAGAGAGCTAGGGAAACAGTGTAAAGGGACCTCATGGAAGGATACAAAGAGATGGAAAGTGTTAAAAAAACCTCAGTGAGGAGAGTTCTGAAGCAGATATCATCCCATTTTGCAGAGGGACCCAAAGACAAGCCAGACTGACACCAGGATACAGACACCTGTGTGTGGACCCAGAAGGGGCAGCTGAGCACTTTCTGGCAGGTGTGCGATGCAGACGATAAGGATGATGTGCTGCCATAAAGATGGATAGGTGCCACAGGCTCCAGGGCACATGGTGCTTTCATCCCCAAGTACACCTCAACTGTGTTGCAGATTTATACAAGCACTTTAAATGTAGCCAGGAAAGCTGCTCCCATTAGGTAGATCTCTGACTCTCCTCTCTGAAGAATACACATGGCTGAGGTCTCAGTAATCTGGCATTAGCCTGGGAACCCTGGGTTCACCTCCTTCACAAATGCCAGAGGGACTTTTTCAGCATAGTGCAAGAAATCTATGTTCTTAAATTGCCAAATGGAAAATGCTAGGAGCTTTGTAAGGAGCTCCCATACAACAGCAGAAAAACACCTTGATTGTATTCTTATGGGTCATCTGCAGTCATCTGCAATCCCTGTGCTGTGCCACTCTGCAGGTACAACTAACTTGTGCAAGAAGCAAGCAGTGCCCAAGTGTGAAGCTGTGCCAGGACAAAGCACCTGACACCAAAACTGACCCTCCGGGGCCCCGCAAGGCTGGAGTGCAGCAAAGAACAGGGAAGGAAGCTTTCAGAGAACACAAGAGAGGGGAGTTGAGGGAGGCAAACCATGAACTAAGGTAATACCTCTTGAAGGTACTCTCTGGAAGCAGTTATCAACAATAAAGCTACTAAGGATAAGGGGGATTTGAGTGTAATTTGCAACACCGAGGTAAAGCTAACCTAGCATCCTGCATAACTGGGGCATGTGGAGACTGGTGGGATCAGCTCTTGCAGAAACAACTGCTTTCCAACCCTCCTCTTTTTAGGGGTGAGCTTTTCTGCCTCTCTGAAACTGCAGATAAATTCTCATCAGCAACAATGATATCAGGAATTAACACTGCAACATATCTGAGTCCCTGGATCATATTGTGCTAAATATGACTCTGCCTCTTCAGCATGTTGGTTGCTCAGCAGACTTGGCATAAACAATTGGCATTGGTGGGGTGTCACAGCAGGGCAGCTTGTTACTGCTCATCAAATATCAGCAGCTTCCGCTGTGCGCTGCAGAAATGGGGAGAAAATTGTCTCATCTCATCCAGTTCTCGTGTGTGATTATATCAGCATTTTTCTGAGATGCAGTTAGTTGGGTTCTAGTACAAAACTGTCACTCCACCTTTGAACAGATGATAGTAACATTTCACCTACCCCCAACAAAAGAGACACTTGCTAGAGATTAAATCATAAACCCTGTCACCCTCTGCCAGTTTTAAAGTGCATGAAGTAATAAACCCTGCATCTCCCTGGCAGTAAACAGCATGGCAATTAGCGCAGAAAATTCTCCCTGAAATACTTCTTATAAATGAAATTCCTGGGACCTCCACTCAGACTGAAAAACGCAAGAGCAACAGACAAGAAAGACCAAGGACTTTACAATGACACTTTCCAACCTTCTCCACACAGCCCTTTTCCTACAGACATGGGAGCTGGAAGAAGAGCGCTGGGGCCCTGCCACAGAAACGCTTCGCAGCGCTCCGTGTCCCAAGCAGAGGAGAATAGGCCTCCTGTGAGCTACTAAGGGACCAAGACCCCTTTGATTTTGCTGAGGCAAATATACTACCTTGCCACCTCCCACACATGCTACAAGTATAATTGTCAGCTGCTGAACATACTCCACATGTTTAATGGCTTCAGAGTGAGACAGGAGAGAAGCTTCTAAATATGGGTTTAGAAACAACCTGGAAAACTGAGTAGCTATTTTACAAACCAGTTGGAGCTTCTGTAAGTCCATAGACTTTTGCCTTTACACTAAAAATATGCAAAGAAATAAAAAGAATTAGCAGTAGTGACTGAGGTTATGAAGCAAATTCTAGAAGCTGGAAGCAGACTACTTGCTGTGCTGGAGTATGCATCCTTTGAGGGCACTATTTCTGATTTATAACATTTACCTTTGACACTGTAATAATTTTTATCTCCTGAAAATTGTGGCTAGTATCTGAGAAACCCAAGTCTGGCAGCAAACAGCTGGGCAGAAAGAACAGAAAAGTATTCCTACAGTGTGTGTTGTGCAAATGAAAAAGTTGAGAGTTCCCCAAACAAGAAAATACATATGCATATATATATAAAGCAACATATATGAAGGATCAGGGTTCTACTGATGCCACAGTCACATGGCATCTAAACCCCTTTGCCTTCAGATACAGAACCTATGGTTCAGCTCTGGGATGCTGAGAAAATAAACAGTAAGGCAAGACTGTCTCCCAAACATCCCTCCGAGCAACTTTCAAGAAGGTGAGAATCAATTAGATGGATAACAGGTTCTGTCAGGATCTGCTGCAGACAACAAGAGAGAAGGCTACACTACACATTGATGTAGTCTCAGTAGTTAAGTGCTCGCCAATCAGAATGGTTTCCCCTCTTCTCATCTGCTACTCCTTACTTTTATTCCTGCTCCTGTTTCCCAGCTCATCCTTTCACAGCTAGCCATAGCTAGCCCTCAGGCTACCTGCCAGCAGGCCATTCTCATTCACAAGGAGCTAAAGAGAAGGCACAAAGCCAGCCAGTCAGAGGCATATTAACCAAGCCTCACAAGCAGTAAATCCCTTTCTGTCTTCCCTGAGTCCATTCAGGGCACAGATTCTTGCTATGCAGAGAAGGACCTTGGATATTTCAAAGCAGAAAAGGCATCTGTGCTTGGTTTTGTGTGGGGATTTAAGCACCAGTTATGTGTTTGTCCCAGAAGATGTGGTCACCAAGAGCTTTAGTGAACAAAGAAACACAAGCCAACCTGGACTGGAATCGGACTAGAAGGAAAGTAGATCAGGTTTCCAAGGTGGTTATGTAGGAAGACATCATTAGATGCTGTAAAGTGCTCTCAGAGTTTTGTGTTGGAGCTGAACTCAATATAATCAATGCCAGCTCTTCCATCAGTTTCATTAAGATGCTTGTTAGGCCCTTTGAGAGCAAACCATAAACTGGCACCAATTCTTCCTTCCTGAAAGCAGCTGATGCTCTTTTTTCTTCATAACAACACAGGTTCTTACTTTCTAATGGATGTTGGGCTGATTGCACTATTCTGATGGCAACTGGTCTGCAGGAAAACCTAACAGAAGACAAAATAGGAAAACTTTGCTTTCCACGCTTACTACTCACAAGGGAGTTGCTGAGACTCAGGACTTCCAAAAACTCACCTGGTGCTCAACTTTCAAGAAGCTACAGTGGGTACAATTGCCTCTGCCATGCAACAGCACTTACAGTAGCACTGAGTGTACTGAAGATGAGAAGGGTGGTATCAGCAAGCTATCCAACCAAAACTGGTTGGTTTTGAGCATCCTTTATGGGACACTTAGGCTCTACTGTCTTTGTTATACATGTCATGGAGTGGTCCTGGGAGGGCAGCCTGCCTGGACAGTGCAGAGCTTCCATGCTCTACACTGATTTCACTGCTGAGAGCAATGCCTAGTACCAGAGTCTGCATTCAAACTAACGTGTATGCAATGCCCCCGTTTGGGGCTGAGAGGCTGGAGGGGAATAGTACAGATGCACTGAGTTACCCAGGACACGGAGAGGTAAAAGCAGCTCTTTGCTCGAGCTGCAGAAGCATAGGTATGGATACTCAGCCACACTCCAGCTCCCCTACAGCACAGAGAGCTGGAAATGAAGTCAGATCTCTACTCCTGGGGGAGAAATCCCAAAGATGGTGCACTGCGGCAGTGGCTCTAACACAGTGTTTGACCCTAGCAGGAGGCCTCTGATAAGAAGTGCTGTGGGGCTGAGGAGAAAGAAGGACATATGGAGTAGAAGAAACCAGGCTAAATCACCTCTGTAAAATCCAACCATTCCTGGCTTCCCAGAACAGCTTTTTGGACCTCAGTGTGATAAGGAGTGGTTTACAGAGTCATACTGAGATTGTTAAATGACACTAGGGTTCAGGAAAATGCTGCAAACAGAAGCCCAGCCTGTGAAATCTCTCAGCTTCCAAATAGGATGACACTGAGCAACTTCCCCAGGGCATTCTCACTGAGATCCTCATAACAGCTTTTGTGACTGCCTTTCCACACAGTCTCAGGGATTTAGGCACCAGATCTATTATGACTGTCTTAATTCGTGTGACTTTTGAAAATCTCAACCACCATGCACATTTGCAATGTTCATACAGCACTGAAAAGCACAAATTATACAGACAATTTAGTTATATTTGATGTTTCAGCCAGGACTGGGAAGGCTCGGTTAGAAAGGTCTTCAAAGAAGACCCTCACACCTATTGACATCTATTCTGCACAGTTCCAGAGGCCTTTGCATTTCATGAGGGAGATATTTCCTCTCACAAGTCTCTGAGTTTCCAGCACTCACTGACTTGGACAGAAGGGTGCATTAAATGGATCAGCCTTCAAGTCAAGGTATTCAGTAAGGACAGAGTAGTTAATAGGGATTTAATCTTATAATTTAAGATTAGTTTGCTTTTCAAAGCAGGTTTGCCACTATGTAGTTTAGAAGCCACCAGCTCTTGTTTGTTAGTCTCAATATGAGCAGGCCTTTAAATCCTTTGCATAAAAAGCTTTGTGCTAGTCCTGCGCTGTTTGCTTTCTCAGGACGCATGTCTGCTGCTGAGCCTTGTGCCAGGGAAGGATAACTAAGAAGAGGAGACTTAGCAGAGTGCCAAGTGCCACAGCCAGAGAAGAAGCTGGTCACCGACAGGCACGAAGCAACTCGCATGCAAGCTGGCAGGGCCCAGCTGCTGTGCCAGCTGCTGAACAAACCCTCCTCACTTCCCTCCCCTCTGCTGGGCTGCTTCCCACATGCTGCGCTGACAAGGACTGCATTGCCACATCCAACACTTCATTCTGTGCTTTTAAAGTCCAGTCTAATTGAGTGACAAAGTCATTCTGCCTTGCATCTCAGCAAAGGATTTTACTCTAAAGATTCTTTCATCTTCTGACCTTCTCCTCTGCCCTTCCTGAAGCCTGGCTAGCCCAAGGCCCAAAGGGGCACATGAAGGGGCAGCTGAAGCTTTCCAAAGGCACATCATGTGCTCTCCCAGTGCAGTAGGTGCTTGTTGTGGTTTAACCCTGGCTGGAAGCCAAACACCACACACAGCCACTTGCTCACCCTCCGCCCTCCCGGGTATGGGGGAGAGAATTAAAGGGGTAAAGGGAAAAGAGACTCGTGGGTTGAGATAAGAACAATTTAATAACTAAACTATGACAAAAGTGAAAATACTAATAATAATTATAATAGTAATATATACAAATACACAAATGAGTGATACCCAGTGAAACTGCCCACCGCCCGATGACCAAGGCTTAGCCTGTTCCTGCCTAGTGATCCCAGAGCAGGGACAGTCCTGAAACGACAATCCTGGAAAAGAGATTAGAGCGCAAGCATCCGAGAGACTGAGAGCTGACCAAGAGAGCAAGATGATCCCGAGAAAGAGGGAGACGCAGAGAGAGAGAACTTCTGGAAAGAACCTCATCTATATACTGGGCATGACATGGAATATATCACTGGCCAATTTGGGTCTCAATCCTAAACCTAAGGTCGAATCCTAGGCCAGTAATTGGGGCTGTGCTCCCTCCCAGCTTCTCCTGCATCTGCAGACACTGGCACAGCAGAGAAGCTGAAAAGTCCTTGACTCTCCTGGCAGCAACTATAAACATCAGTATGTGATCAGCCTTCTCAGCACAAATCCAAGACCTAGGCTTACACTAGCTACTATGAAGAAAGTGAACTCTGTCCTAGCTGAAACCAGGACAGTACTTAGGGGAAGCATCTGGTTGGGAATCAGGAGAGGGAACCGCCAGCAAAGCCAGGCTCCCTGGGAAGAGCCCAGCCCCTCTGCAAAAACATGACCTGGCAAGGGCAGGCACCTTGCCTGCTTCCAGTCTGAACAAAATGTAAGTCAAGGGTAGAACAAAAAGTGGAGATGGGAAGGATAAGGCTTCCAGGAATCCAATAATGTTACTCAGGCTGGACATACTGATGAGTGTTACATGAATCCCAACTGCTTAGTTCTGATGAGGAAATTTCTTAGAAGCAAAAAGAGTAGTAAAAGTTAAAAAATAATTTCAAAATAGAGAATCATTATGAAGAATTTAAACAAGGGGAATCTAGGATGGTCCTTAGCTATATCACTCCATGAATTTACTGTTAATGCCACTCTTGCCAGAAGAACAGTAGATCAATCCCTCTTACACTGATTTGCTTTCACAAACTTTTTATTTAAGTTTTATCATTCCTATCACCTCTGGAGAATTCTCCCTGCAGTTTGCCATCTCTTTTGCCATATGCTCACATGGAAGAGAGACAAAAAGCAGGAGAATTGTATCATCATCATGATTCCCAGTGATGGATACCCAAGTGTTATCTCCTTAGAAGGCATGTGTTTTCCTTCCCCTTCTGCCTAAATACCCTCTCCTTCCTCTCACGATCCCCTATTCTCATCAGTTTAGGGGAGTACAGTCCTATGGTTGCCCACTCCAAAGCACAAACAAGCAATTTCTGAGACACTTCTGCGTTAGGCTGCCACTGATTCAGCACATGGCGTTTTCCCTCCACAACACACAGATTAACTCCAAAGTGGGTTTTTTTCCCCCAAGAACTGTTGAAATGCCCTGTTAAAATTCTCATCTCATGTTCTCTCCACCTCCCTGAAATCCTCCTGCTGTCTTAAACTGATGCTTTCTTTCTCGACCTGTACCCTAACCAGGACAATACACCCCACAGACCACCCATCCTCCAAGATGGTCTCATCTCTTCTGCTGCCTTTGCAGAGGAGAATGGGGGAACCACTGGTTGGGCAGCATACAGTACGTGTTGCAGGAGTAAAGGACCAGTGTGCTCTCTGTGCCTGTGAGCAGCTCAGCACTTACAGGTTCTCCATAATGGAGGAAGAAGAGGCTGGTGCCATGTTTCTTCTATGCTCAACACAGAAGTCAAGTACTGCTATACTGTTACAACCTGTACGATGGTCCCAAAAGGGAAGGCTGGACTAGCCCAGCCTCAGCTATTAGACATGATTATGAAATACTGAAAATACCATGATAATTCCACACCAGAAGTGGCATTGTTTCCATGGAAGACATTATAGACCTTATTCTTTCCAAATCTCTATGAAGAAAAGCATAAATTGTAATATATTTTTATATTTATGTCTTAGGCAGCACTATATTCATTGCCTAATAGGTATATACATATATACATATTTAATATCATACAATAATTAATATTAGAGAAAGAACCAACCAATATACAGAAATTACTTTTCTCTTGCAGTGAAGCTAATTATCATCAGGTGAAATGCAAGTGTTTTTTTTATTAGCTTATACCCTTCTGGAATGTGGATTTTAGTCTAAGAAGCAATGGCAGGCTCTGTTCTGAGGGTATAAGGGCTACTTTACTCCTCATACTTTATTCTGTGTAAGCATCCAAATGGAAACCATCTGGTCTGAAAGATGGCTATGCTATCAATTATCTGTGAGGATGCACTTTCAAGGAAAATTATATCCTTTCAAGGTTTGGGTAGTTTGTTTAGATAACTTTACCAGTGCATAATTTCCTTTTAGGTGCCTTAAATGTGTAAAATTTCAAGACTGAATATTTGTGAAATAACAAAGTTAAAAAGGTCAAAAAGGAAAGTGAAAGGCGAGCTGGCTAGAGACTATACTATCAATGGCACACGTTGTTCTGACAGAAATCACTAACTGGGAAGTATTCAAATCCCCAGGTAAGTACAGAGAGAATGCCACAGAGAAAGAGATGTCACCTGATAAGTTTATGGAATGCAGAAGCCAACAGAGCAGATGGGGGGACTAATGGAGGAAAAGTAGAAGTAAGGGTTCTTCTCCTACATGCACCACAGTGAACTATGCATCCATGAAGAATACAAGTGCCAGTACAACCTATGGGGGTAGAAGGCCAGACACAGCCACTCTCTCCAAAACATGGCCAGCCTTGGCTCTGGCATCTGTAGTCATAGCTGACTGAGGTCAGGGAAAAGAGCATTGCATCTCTAGTATTGAGTGCTGATGTCTCAACATCTCTCCTATTCTCTTCTGAAGGACTGGGAGGCAAAGTGTTATGGATGGCTGGCTTAGCTGGGCTAGGTAACACTTCCAGAAAAACTAAAAGTTTGAGATCAGGAGTCAACTTTGCGTGATCTCCACGGTGCCATACCGGCCTGTTGGAAATTCTCCATTGTTGTCAGTATACCACACGCAATGTAGTGGTGAATATCTGCATCTGTTAGTAGAATAAATAGGGCCTCTTGGCCTGAAGATAGAAGGATTCCTGAGAAGTGTTCAGCTGAGAGGAAATAACCAGTTCTCAAAGACATGCTTCTGATCTCTCACAACTTATGCCAGGGTCAAGTCCATTTCAAAATACATTTCTCAGTTTGCACGTGGGCCTCCCATTTAATGTTTAACTACTTGTTTTTATATTTTTATAAAACACTATTGTGAGAGTAGTTTCTTGAACAGACAGTTGTTGCATTCTTCTCAACTACAGTTAGAATAAACTTTTTCGAGTTTACAGTAATTCTGATTTGGTTGTTTGGATTTTTTTTTGTCATGGTGCAGCACAGTCTTCAAAACACTACAATAGCAAAATGCTTCAATTTGAGTTGAGTACTCTGATTTTTAGCAAATACTCGCATTTTCCCACTCTGCACATCTAAGACACTGGATTAAAACTGACTGACACTACTGCCATCTTGTTCACCACCAACTGGATTAGTCAACGGGAGCTCCCTTCCTTCAAAGAAGGGTGAAAAGTGAGTAAAGACCAGTTGCAAGCACTTAAAGGAGCTAGGAAACTATTAACTACCTCTAATTACTGATACGTGTTTATACCTGCAGCTATTAGTTACAGCTGCTTCTCATTCTTGTGTCCCGGAAGAACTGGACTGCTGCCATCACCTTGGAGAAGTCCTAAGCAGGACAACTGCAGCTTGATAAACCCTCGTAAACCTCCTGTGATCAGCCAGGAGCTTTGCTTGAGACTTTGCTGCAGAACACACACATCTCTCTACTAGCATTAGCCACTAACTCCATTCAGATCTTGCAAGTACAAAGGACAAGTTCTACCTGAAGGTCTCTTCCTCTGAGTGCAGTTGGATACCTACCTCAAAATTTCTCCCAGAATATGGAGGTACATGTGGTTTTACGGCTCTCAACCAAAACCACTGCAGACACCTAACCTAATATGCTGATTTCATGGGAGTTTACTGTTCAAGCTCTAAATTGTTCACAGAATCGTGAAGGCTGGATCAGGTACTTCTGATTCACGTCACTCTGTCTTTACATGAATCAGGTATCATCTCTCCTTTTGCAGTCAGAGTAAATCAGGGAAAAAATATCAACAGGTCAGTTGGGTAGCACAGCTGATTTGGATCAGTAGCGTACTCTTAAGTACAGAGTGAGCAAACCAGCATCAGCAAAACCTACGATATTCCCACCCTCTGCCCTGCCAATATCCTCAGGTTCCCGAAGACTGAGATGTGTTTATTATCCATGCTCACTCAGAGCCTGTCCCATGAACTTTACTGGCATTCTAACACAAGCTTTGTGCCATTAGCTATCGCTCACCAGAAGCCACCAAACACAGGTCTTTTTGGGCTGATCACCTTGTCCCATCCCCCAGCTCAGAATGCAGCATCTCTCACTCAACATCTTCAACCAGCACGTCAGTTCCGGTCCGTGCAGCACCCAGCACTGACCTTCTCAGCATGATGAGATGTGTTATCCCCACAGCAGACAGGAACCACAATACCTTATCCTGGTCTGACACCAGTTCATCAGGTCACCTTGGGAAGCCATGTCATCCCTGCTCGCCTGAGTTTTCCCAGCTGTCAGATATGGATAATAATGTTCTTTGAATTCTATCCAGATCCTTTGATAAAGGACAAAGATTTAAAAACATTATTCTTGACTGCATGCTCTTCAGGACATGAATTGCATCCTTGGCATGGGAAATCCTTTAGCACACCACAAGTGCTGACACTGCCCCAAAGAGAAAACAACAAAACTCTGTATTGGCTCATCATTACAGGCACTGGAAAAATACACATTGGTTGCTGATATACTCTTGGATTTTGTCAAGTCTGTGTGTTATTTCTGAATACAATCGCAAATTGCTTTGAGTTCAAAGAACTATTCAGCACTGCTCAGGAGTGCTGAATCTAGGAGGCAAGCCAACCTCTGGTTGTATCACCGTGTCCTTGGGAATATTCCTCTGGTTTGATCTGAAGCTGAGTGGAACATGAAGACACACAGCTGGGCTTCTGGACATCATCTAGTACTATACATGCTCTGGCCAATGCGTTTTACTTGCCAGGGAGAGCTTTAATTTTCTTATTTAGAAGAATTAATTGATGTAACGGGTGTTTACATTGTCTTTGTGCAATCATTTTTTTTGTTTTCCTCCCTTTGCTTAAAGATCATCCAATATTTGTACTAAAGCAGCGATGGCTGAAGGAGCATACACAGCTCCAACTCAGAATGGGGAGGGTCCTTCTTATGTCACTGCTGTCAACTTAGGACAAAAACTGCGATGAATAGGGAAAAAAAAATCTTTTGTTTTCAAGGCTAAATAGCCAAAAATGCAGCTAGAAAAGTTCCATAAAGGTTTAGCTTTCAGCAACACATAGTAGAAACAAAGCTGATTCCTCCTCTTGCTGTGCCCCCTGACCTCAGAGTTTTATATGTCACTGCCTAGAAGGCCTCTAGTCACGGCAGCCTCTGTGCACAGCTTTCCCAGGACTTTCAGGGTTTTCCTCAGGGGATGCTTGAGTGGGGGAAAAAAGGGCTTTAGCACTAGCCTTCATTTAAAATAGCAGGGGGAGTTTACTGATTAATATTCATGAGAAGGGAACAGTCTGCTTTTTGTTACCCGCAGCCGTTTCCCATGCAAGGTGGGTTGAGAGGGAGGAATACATTAAGGAACATATCCTACTGTCACAAGTACCACCACCTTTAGAGATACAGAAAATCAGGAGCCTAAGCAGAGCTCAGATGGTAAATATTTAACAGGGAAAGGACTTGTCTCCTCTTTCTGCCTGTATATATTAAACTCATTCTTTCATTTTAACAAGGGAATTGTGTTTTCCAGCACTAACTACCCCCACCCCTATGCCCCACTTAAATTCTGGGCCTAAGTGGAGAGTTCACAACATGCTATAAATCTCCTCCACCACTAACACGATTGAATGTATTTCCCTGTTTGGCTGGTTTTTAAAGTCACTGCTAGTCCTCCTCTAGCGGGAAATTCTCTGTTCACTGGGGCACAAGAGCAAGACTGGTTCCCTTGCACTTATACCAGAAAATTTCAGGGATAACACAGCTGAAATCCATGTTTCTCATACCGGTCTAAAGCTGGCTTATCAAAATAGTGTGAATGAGGCAAAGTTCTTCAAATGCAGGTGCTGATTTGGAGTGCCTCTGAGCTGTGGGCATTCAACTCAAAATACCCTGCCTCTCATGTGCAAAAGCACAGAGCATGGTTTCCCCTTTGACTTCTTCAGTTCTTCTGTCATCCACATCAGCATCTGAGTTCAGGGATCCCAGAACCAGGAGCAATTTCTGAAAATTACAGTGAAGGGTCCAAAGCCTGTCCTGTGAGGATGAGCAAGGATTTCTTAACTTCAGTGCAATCACTGGGAAAATATACCAGCTCATTTGTGAAAGTCAGCTATTATTTAATAACTCCTTAGAGATAAGAGATTGCAAGAGCTGCGGTACACCTCCATCTCTGCTATCAGAAGTGGATTCAGGGAGGAGCTGATAGACCTCTCTGACAACAACTGTATGTCTATGCTCATGACCCTATAACAGCAAGCTAGATTTGAGGGGGCATCTGAAAGAATCACTATTTGACATCTCCTGCGCTGAGAGGAACAAACTGTGCAGGCACAGCTACGCTGCAGCTGACACAACCTCACTGACTGACTAAGCAGCAGAGCAGGGTACATGAGGACTCCTGGGACCTCGCAGACAAATGAGCCCTGTGAGCTCATACACTTGAAAATGTTGATCGAGTTGATCATGAACAGACTACAGCAGCTCACGACTGAGACCGTATCTGGATACCAAGAGAGCATCACCCTGACTGTCGCCTTTTCTTCTTACCTCCATAGAACAAAAGAGCATTAGTGGACCAAAACTGGCAAAGCACATGGCTCGTGTAAGGGACCCACCTCCCACAAGGGCAACAAGGGCTATGCTCTGAGAGCCAGGTTAGCTTTGCCACAAGCTGCTGGCAGAGCCTAGGGTCAGGCTGGGGCTGGATGAACTGTGATCCCAGGTGAGCCTCACTGTTTTGACAGATGTCCTAAGTATGGTTAAATGGATCAGTACAGCCAATTTCACCTGGGGGAGGAGGGGATGAAGGAAGGAAGGAGAGAAGAGAGAAATGACCACTTTCATGGGTAGCACTGTCCCAGCCCTAAAGGCCTGGCATCAGTGCAATATTCCTCTATTCTTTCAAGATCCAGCTAGAAACTTTTGCCAGTGGAAATATACTGGGTTTGCACTTTTACAGAGACAAAACTATGAGGCAGCTGTACCAAGACAAGTAGTTTTGCTTGCATAGTGGCTGCTCCCTGGGAGCTGAAACATATCACATTGGCAAAGGACACCTACTACCATGAGAAAATTAATTTCTACTGTTCGAGTAGCAAAGCTGCTCTAGTAATGCAGATAAACCAGATGATGGGGCGCAGAGTTTCTCACTGAAACCAGAGAAGCAAGGTTAGGATTTGGTTTAAGGATGGCATGAAGCATGAGGAGACATTGCATGGAAATAAGAGTAGGTTTTATCACCACGCCAGACAAGGCTAAGAAGAAAGGAACTTTCTGAACACAGCTGGGGAGAGGCTACCATGCCCCTTGCACCATCTCCCCGACTTTTGCTGCAGCACACTCCCTGCCCAAGCAGAGCACACTTTGCTGGAGCTCTTGCTTTGAAGAACCGTGCCTGACTCTGAGCTGATGATGAATGCAGAGCACGACCCATTTTAAACAGGGAGGCCAAGAAAACCTCCATCTCTCTTCTTTTAGGGACCTGTTTCAGAATACAGAGGACTTACCTGGAAAATGTTTTTCATACTGTTTGATGTTGTGGAACAGTCAGTGGGAATGCTGAGAGCATTAGATGCCTGGGTGTCTTATTGGTTTGTTTTGTTCTAGCTTTAGTAAATTGGCTAAAGTTCATTCAGAAGTCTCCCTTCCCCACACTCAAATACTTATTCTGAATGCTGCCTTGAGAGGGACAATTGGAGAAAAAAAAGAAGGGAAATTGAAAGTTGGAAAATTTATCTAAAGAAACCTATGAGGTGAAAATGGACTTCATAAAAAGTATATATTATTTATATCACTAACATAGTCTTCTAGGTTCAATACTTCTTGCTACTTAAATTCTGGGAGAAGTTAGATTTGTGTGTGCCTGATGTTTCCAATGACCATACACACACATACATGTGTATGTCTGTGTACAGAGAGAGACCTGAAGAGAATGAATCTACCACAGACAGTTATTTTTATTTTGTCAACCAAAGAAATAAAGGAAAACTTAGACCAGTTCCCATTTTTGTGAGTAAGAAAGTTAAGAATTAGATTCTTGGTAACCTATACCCATGAGGTAATGACAAATTAAATGGCTGAGGTCACAAAAAAACAGTCCAGACCTTTCCCCTTCCCCCAACAGTAAGACTAGACACCTCAGGAGATTTCCAAGAAACTTCACAAGTTGAAGTTAATGCTGTGAAAATCACCAGTGCTCAGCAGCTCAGAGAAGGAACCCAGGATTTCACAAGGGCAGGTTATGAACGGCTCAGGCCTGGCTGAAGGAGCACGGAGGAACAGGGGCAGCACCGGCATTGTCAGGTCCTGGGAGCTCTCCCAGTGCAGGTGGGACCTGCTGTCAAATGGGCTTAGGTCAGGCTGGGGAAAACAGAAGATGGGGGGATAATGCATAAGCATCTCCTTGGATCTAATTCCAGATTTATCCATTCTGATGGGATCCAGAGATAACTGTCAAAAGAACCACATCGTTCAGAACAGGTGGGAAACCTGAATTTGATCCTTTTCTTTGCTTCTTCTATTGCTGAAGCAGAAATTCATTTACATGTTACTAATTCTAATGATCCTTAACTTTTTTAATGGCATCATTGAGAGAGAAGGAGAGATCTGGAGATTTGTAGAGACTTTTTCTCAGAAAACCCTCTCTCCACCATCTCTGGTTCTTAAGAAAAACACAACAGATTTAATCTGTTACAGATTTACAAATTTTCTCTGAAAAGTATTCATAAAACAGCTTATTTCCCCTCCACAGATCATTTAAAGGCAAAAGTAGGTTAAAATTAATAATTCTTCCTGCTGTCTAATTCTGGACAAATTTTAAGATGCATTTGTTTTTGAATGAGATCTTTTTTAAAAACAATCATTAATTGAAGCTGTCTGGCTCTGTCATCCTGCCTTCCCATTCTCCACCCAATGAATCAGTAAATTGTAACAAGAGAATCTGGCTAAACAAGTTCTTAATTCAAACGCCATCTTATGGACGAAGGAGTTTTTGAAAATAGTATCCATCATCTGTCTCCTTGAGATAGAGAGGAAAGGTGTATTTTTACTGTTCACGGAATTCATCTCCACCTTCAGTGCCACCAAATGAGTGCAGTGCAGCACGAGAAAGTGGAGTTCAGGGAGAGAAGAGGGAAGGGGGAGGCTTCTGTCTGAGAAGCCCAGGGCAAGCAATTTCCTGCCAATTAACACATGGCTACTGATCATATTTCTCCCAACAACAGAGTTCCAGATAAGGAGAAGTTTTATACAGGTTGATTCCAGGTTACTGACAGAGCTTCCTTTCCTAAGGTCCAGTTGTCTTCTTGCTGAAGCAATTAGCTTCAGTGCAAGCCGTACAGGGTCTCAGAGTGCGCACAAGCCAGGCTTGCTTTGATCACAGAAATTAGATGACTGGCAGAAGAGTCCCATTTCCTAACAGGAAGAGACTTCAACAGCAGCCTCTAAAGTTGAGTGTACAACTTGTCATGACTGTATTTGTGCAGGCATTGCTAAGCTGCAGCTCTGCGAGCCTTGTTTGCTCTCACAGGCAGTGTTGCGAAGTTCACTGTACAGCGTTACAAAACTAAATTAATGAATCTGCGTAAAGTGGATTCAGAGCCAAGCTCTGTGCTATCCACAGTAATAAACCAACCAACCAAAACAATCCATAAAACTGATTTCAAATGTGTCCATGAGTGCCCTTATAAAGCAAGCTACCCTTGGCACATGTGTCATTTTCAGGATTTTTGCTTTTCCTTTTTAGCTTTTGGAGTACCTGAGAGCAACAGAGCACAACGGAATCAGAATAAAAGACATTTGTTCTAAGTATAAATGCACAGGGCATTTTGCGTGAGGAGATCAGACCCTTTTCCTTTACTCTCCTGCATCTTGTAGCTTCTTTGAGGAGGCTGGTGGGAAGAGGTTAAAGGTTACCTAGAGCTGCCAGTACAAGTGAAAAATGGTGGATAGTGCCCCTGCTCTTGACTGCAAGTTCCTTTATTTCCTTTTGTCATGGCAATACCTTCCCAGGGAAGGCCTGAATGTTGCAAATTAGTGTTCCAACTTATCTTTCTAATTACCTCTTCAGGTGTAACAGTGAGCCAGCTGCTTGCGTGAACAAAAGAAACTGCTCAGTAGTGTCTATGTATTGGTATCTGCTGCAAACATTTTTAGGCTTATAAAGTATCTGGCTTGAGCAAGCTAGAAAACAGTAACAGGATTTTCCCCTTTTCCTGGGAAAGTAAAGATCTTTCCCTGACAACTTCAGCCTGACACAAAAAATTCTGGGAAGAAATCTCACCTTATACCAATATTTCTGAAAACAAAACAACACAGAGAATATCTGATACAATTAAATATAGCAGCTGAACTTGAAGAAGAAGGAAGAAGGAAAAATGCTAAAACTGAGAGAGATGGAACAAAATCTCTGAACGCAGGGCTGGGGAGGCTGACTTCTGCCAGAGTTGTGTGAACAAGAGCTGCAGCTTTTATTTTCCACCACATGCTTCTTGGGCACAAAGGAAAACTCCCTCTGATGGAAAAGGATGATGATTTTGGTGACCACACATGAAAGAAGTCTCAGGAGAAATGTTCAATCCCTGTGCTTGTTCAGAACAGAAACCTTGGAAACTTGAAACAAATTCCCAGGAATGCTGTTGTCTGTCACGCACTCAAGACTGCCTATGAGTACATGACTCTTCCTGGGAAAGTGGGTGCTGCCATGGAAGACTCCTTCCAGGTGAAAAAAGCTGTAGTGTTCTGCAAGAATTGTCACCAATAAAGAATTGCCACCAACAAAGAATTGCAGAGGCTCAAAAGACAAGACAAAGAGATAACAGACCATTGTTTAGGACTTTATATGTAACCATAGACAATACAGCTTGAGCAGGATACTGGCAGATGATGGTCCAGCCTCTGGCCAGGGAAGAGAGATTAGGTTAACCCAGCCAAGGTTGACCTGAGCAAGCTGGTAAATCAGGCAGGCACATGAACTGAATACGAACAATGAGGCATGAGAACCTGATTCAAAGCCTGTTGTGGTGCAAAAACCTTTGAAGCAGACTCAACTCTTAACTAGCAATATAAATGCACACACACACATGGCATTTGTGCACAGACAGGGTCCATGTCAAGCTGTATGCAAGTACGGAGTGTGAGCTGCAGCGAGGTGAAAGAGCTCAGAACAACGGACACAACGGTGCTGTCTTGGGTGTATGGCTCTAAGTAAAATCTGAATGGTTGGGTGTCTGAATCTAGCTGGAAATGTTGTCTTCTTAAAAATTAGGCCTCAAGATTTTTTGTGAATCTAGCCATGAGAGTGTATGAATTCTCATTTTCAACACTGACTGGAAAATCTTGTCACTAAGGAACTGTTTTCAGAAATAAAAAACCTGCAATGGTATGTCAAAAAATCCTCAACCAACCAACAAACCAAAACAGCTTTTGGGTAACAGGTAAATGGAAAAATTCTTTTTCTTTAATCTTTTATTTATGTTCCAGTGGGTGTGTCTATGTTAGTACAGTGGTCCAGACCAGAAGTAAAGTCTTGAAGCAAATGCAAATCCCCTCAGCATCCCACTTAGTAGGAACTGGTTTGCTTTGCAGAGTGGTTTTGGTGTGCATCAGCTCAATTGCTCCTGGAGAATGCTAAACCAGAACTTGTTTAGCTGCAACTTAGTGAGCTCCAGTCCGTAATGGAGACCTGAGAGTCTGAGGCAATGCGCAGTCCTCTGGAGAGCTTCAAAACACATCTTTGGTGGGAACATTTGGTTCAAGCAACCAAACCACCTAGTCCAAAGAAAAATTCCCAAACTGCCAACAGGTTAGATGTAGGGGTCTCAGCACCAAATAGCTTCAATGGACTGATCCACCCATGTTGTAGTAAACTACTTCAGACACAGCCTAACTATTCCCTAATGAAGAGGTACAGAGCTGTGATTTCAGCTCATAACAAATTATTACAGCCAAACTATACTACATAAATCAGTGTTTATGCCAAGTCACAGGGAAAAGTGCAGCAGCTTAAGCACTCGTTAGAGATCAATTTCCAAGCTATGGACTGAACAAAAGAACAGATGTGATACAAAAGTTTTCACTTAAACAAACCCACAAGGTTCTGGTCATATTAAGAAAACAGCTAATGCATTCTTAAAGGCTTTTCGTGTTTAGCTAATACTGAATAATGTTATTAAAATTACAATTTCCCTGTGTGTTTTCTGTTTGATTGATAGTTGAGCATTATCATCTTGCCACAGAATAAGAAGGAAAAGCTGAAATTCAAAGTGCTTTCAAAAGTTGATTTCAAAATCACCCATGGAGAGCTCTTTGATGGGTGCTGGTGTTGTGGCGTGAGAAGTTATTCAGACACCCGATTAGTTCATTCACGTCCACGCTCAGACAAAGTGGTTGTTTTTCCTCCCTCTCACACCTTAGACTTAAAAATGTCACTTGTCAATGTCAGGCTTTACAGATAAAAAGTAAAACCCTCTGCACCAGAGACAGAACTGTTCTAACAGTCAGAGAACTTTTTTCCAACTATTATTACGTATATGGGATAATAAAGATATCCTGGAAAATTCAGATAGCTTCAAGCATCAATAGCATTTAATACAAAATACTGCAACTATTTCTTCAGCTAATATTTTGTGTGTTAATATTCTCGCTATTTTGTGTGTTAATACAGTTCCAGCATATACGTTCACACCATGTAACCAGAGCTGATGCCCACACTGGAAATTTTCTTTCCTTTTTTGCATACAGGATTGTTCCACTTGCTAAAAGATAAATTCTACTGAAGATGACCTATATTTACTCCACTATTACACAGTATATTCACTAGCACGTTGCTCTTAGAAGGCTGGTACATTGCATACTATAGGCAGAGGTATGTACAGGTTTATATTATAGATTTCAGCAGCTTAATTTCAGTGACAGAGGGCAAAAGAATGGCAGACAGGTAAGAGTCCTGTTAAAAGCAAATTACTTGAAGGTTTAAAAAAAATCCTTTTTCTCTCAGTTTCAGGGAGCTAGGGACATGATCCTATTAAGCTACCTACAGGTACTTACTTTATGTCTCGATACTAAGGAGCCTCCCTCTCTTGGGTGCAGAAAAGCTCTATGTCCAGCTGATTTCAACAAGTACAGCAAGGGCTTTGCATGTAGCCGGTTCACCTGCTGACCAGCACAACTATGCAAATATGGACTTCTGGAGATCAGAATGCAACTTTTACACCAGTAGCTGTCCTCCCCACAAAAATGTAATTAAGACAGGTAAATTCTTAATACCAGTTTTACACAGACATGCAAGAGGAATTCAGATCTTGCCTTATTCCAATTCCATATGTTTCTACAAGAGGGTGGGGATCTGGCTAAGGACTTTGATTTTCTGATTGGAAGGCAATCTCCAGTGAAGTGCTCCTCCGTCTCTTCCTGCCCACAGTTACCTCCACCCTGCTTGCAGAGAGAAAAAGCTGAGAAACAAAAGCCCTATATCCATTGCCTTAATGCAATTACTAAGCAACAGGTTCATGATCCGAGAGGAGCCATCTGCCAGGGAAGAAAGACAGAGGGTGAGTGAACGAGACAGGTACAGAATGAGACCAGCCAAAACTCCATCAGAAAGTAATGTTTACAACTGAACAGAGCTGCACAGGCAGAGGAAGTGAAATAGAGAAGGCAGAATCCTTTTCCAGCCTGGTCATTAACTAATCCAAGTCTTGAAATATGGCTTTTGCCTGTCTTTGAGAGACTAAGGTGTTGTGTGCCTCTGTGCTACGTAGCTCACAGCCATCAGAGAGGTCGAGGTTGGAGGCCCCTTTTGCAGCACTCTAGCAGGGGGGAGCCAGGGCACCCCACCTCTCCCACCCCAACTCTGGGCAGCAGCCACAAAGCCAGGCCCTTCCCTTCTGGATGGCAGACCCATAGGTGTCCATTCAAGTTGCTGTGTTTATTCAAAGCCCCAGATACAATCTATTTTTCTAACATGGGAGAGTAGCGACTTTCATAGCTATTTAAAACAGGAAATTCTTCTTTGGCATATTTCCTGGTAGTTTTTTTAAAATTTGGGTGGGTTTGTAATGTTGCTGCTTACCTGAGGGGATACGAACCGCTAGCAGGGCACTCCAGCCCTGGGAAGGTATTTCCAACCCCCAGTTAGCAGCTAGGAGTATGGGGAGCCTGTAGTAATGCCGTGTCTCCAAGCAGCTGAGTTGCTGTGCAGGGTTGCAGGCTGCCTACAGAGAGAGAGTGAACTGGAAATGTAGATTTTGCTGTTGTTTTCTTTCGTTCAACTGTTTTCGTGTAGCTGCTTTGTATCACAATCAGATCTTTTTTTTTTTTTTTTACACCCTTCTCATTTGGGGAAATTTGAGAGCAGGATGGTCAGCCTGATCCAATCTCCTGGTTACTTCGGATGAATCACGTTCAGTAAGACAATTCAGATAGTCCCAGATATCAGAAAGCTAGAATGAATGCAAACAAATGAAACTGCTGCACACAGATTTATCACTAAGCAAACACTGGGACTTAAGAGAAAATTATAAAATGGGAAAGAAGAGAACGTGGAGTGGAAAAAGTACTTCAAACGTTGATCCTGCAGAGAACTTTACACTAATTACTTTTGAGAAACGCTGAGAATGAAAGGCTGCATCAATATGCTAACATTACTCATCGCAAAATGTGGGTTTAGACTGCCACACCATTCATCTTCTGCCTGATCTCTCTGCATCTTGCAGACATCCAGCAGACAGATTAGAGCAAGGCTAACATGTCTGGGTTTAATTGGACATGCCCTCTTCTGCCCACAGATTTTGTCTGGAAGGGAGGGAGAATCTGAGGACTTTCTTCACCTTTATGTGGGATTTCTGGGAGTCCAACGGCCCAGCTGGAAGTACTATGTGGTAGCAACCCCAGGTTACTCGATGTCCAGAAACCCCAGACATTTCCACAGCATCTGCCCAGATCAGCTGCAAAGAGCCTGTAAGTGAGTCCAATGCTTACCCAAAGTGTCAGAGGGGCTTGTGGTGCATATTGGAGTCAGCTGTGAAGCCATGGCAGAGTAAATTCAACATTTCCCAAAGCACTGGATTTGTAGTGCATGGGCAGACCATCTGTGCAATGCACAGACGATCTTCTGGCACTGCCTTGTTAACATTTTTTCTTGACAATGCCTTTGCCAGGGTTCTGCAGAAAGGAGAATGGCAGCTCTGGACTAAGACAAGGATGAAAAAGATCTGATATAAACCCTGACCACTATTTTTGTTGTAATTAGCAATAAATTTCTGAAATTGCCTCCTAACAGCTTCGATGCTAATAGACATGGACCCAGAAGTGCTAGGAACTCCAGCCTAGAGATCCCCCGCTGGCACCATGCAAGCAAGCTGTAGGTATAAAGGCTGCAAAAAATATCCTTCTGGGAATCTGTTTGGGAGGGGTAGGGGATGTTCAGCTGCTGGATAGGATCAGAAAGAAAAGGTTACTAAGTTTTACTTTTGTTAGAAAGCAAATTACGGTAGAATCTGATTTTTGGTGGACATAAGGGTGAAAAGGAAGATGCAACTAAACCTTTCTAGCCCCTTTCTTGCTTCTGAAATGACTCAAAAAAACTATTTAGAGAGAGAAGAAACTGCAGTACTTTTAATCATCACCAGCAGGTCTTTAACCTCACAGGAAACAGAAAAGGAAGGACAGATTGTAAAATATCCAGGCAGACTAAAGGTCATTATTCTTTCCCTTGGGATGAAACATTGCATCTCGCCTTAAGGACAAATATGCATCTAATATATACACGCTGTCACACAGAACATCCACATCTCTTCACTGTCACTTGATAGCGGCATACCAAGTTTACATTTGAAAATAGAGATAGGCATGGCAGCGGTGAGCAAGCGAGCAGGCAACATGATAGACAAAGAAAAAACCCAGGACACTTCTCCACAGTGACAGAAGGATTAACCCAAGTCAGACATATTTAGTTGCTGCATAGTTAAAATGATGTACATTACATCAAAAGGTTATTCTTGTGGAGCTTGAGTTGGGAGATAGGAAATTGGTCTGATGAAGCAGTCCAGAGCTTCCTAGAGCCCACCAGCTCTTCCCTTCATGGATTTTGGGCAGCTCAGAAAGCCTGTGGGACACACAACAGCACAGAGCTAACCAGGCTGGCTGAGATGGTAACAGGAGGCTAAGGCGCAAAAAACCATGTGCCACCCCTGCCACACATTTTCATGGGGGTAGAACACCATGGCTACAGGATGGCTGGACATTTTCCTGCCTGAACATGTCCCCAAATGCACAGATGCTTTCTTCAGGTTCTTGCAGTCAGTTGCTTAATTTTCCAGCATCTAGCCTGAGCCCTGCCAAGGGACACTGGCTGACAGTATAGTTGCAGAGCTACCAGTGTTGATAATTCACACATTAAGATGGGACCTTTTTTCTTTTGAAAGCCTGAGGACCAATAAGGGCTGGGGGCACTCAGTGCCATGTGCTTGTTCTTTCCAAGGGCTCCAGCACCACTTCACTGACCACTCCACACAGGGCTGTTGGGATCTGCTTGCCCTTCCCTAGCCACTCTGTCGTTCAAGGAACCATAAGGGCTCACAATTTTCATAGCTAGGAGCACAGAAGAGGGAGATGATAATCTCCAGCTCTTTGTGCCTCCAGAAGGATGGTGGAGATGGGCCTTCCAGCAATGCACCACTGCTGCTAATGAGAAAGCAAAGGGGGAGCTGTGGGCAGAAAGGGTGAGACTGAACACATGGATGGTTCTTGCTGCAGCACTTCAGGACCTGCTGCTTACTTTTACATGCTGGTAATCTTAAACAGCAGTAAAAGATAAATATCCTGTAAAGCTTCTCTTAAATGGGACATTATCAACAAACTTACTCTTTGGTAATAACATTTAAGGGCAAATGATAAGAAATTATGATTTAGCACCATTAAGTGATTGAAACCAGTCAAGGGTGCTGTGCTCTCTGTTGCAGGGCCAACTTTCACACCCTCTACACCACGTCCTGCCCAGAGGTGTAAGGGTAAGTGGGCAGAAGCAGCTCACACCACACACACAGAGAGAAATGATTAAACTCTTAGTTTCCAAGCCTGCTTAAAAAATGATTGAAATCCTTGAGTTTTGCCTCAGCTTAACCACCTGACATATCAACATTTTAAAATATAAATTGTCAGTAATGTCCTTTTCCTTATCTGAGGTTGGAATCTGCATGGTCTTTGCTGCTGCCATGGTCAAAGTGCCAGGACTCACCTTCACACTCAAAGAGAAGGGAACCACCTAGGAGAGGTGCTGACAAAGGCTAATATGAGCAGCCAAGCACAGACAGATGCGTTGTCAGGGTGTGAATATCCCATACAGAGATGCTGCTCCGTTTGCCATCATGTCCCACGGCTGTGCAGCTGCAGTCCTTTCCACATCCACCATCAGGGCAGCTGTGTCAGGCAGTTTGGAGACAGCTGTTCAGGTCAGCCCTAACATCTGGGGAGAATGGCAAAACCCCTCCAGCACCTCACCGTCATAAGGAGTAGAGGGCAACTGCCTCCTGTAGTTCCTCTCCTGCAGGGTTTACAGCTTAGGTAGGTTCCTTTCCTACAGGCCAAGAGAGAGCTGAGCTGCTCACCAAGGGATTTCCGGGAGGCAGAGCCTGTGCGTGGGCCAGGGTGGAAGGAGAGGGCCAGGAGAGTGGATAGAGGCTGAGGGGCTGCCGTTCTAGCAGGATGGAGGCGCTGGGGTGGCTTAGCACACCCTGCCCCACTGCACTGTCCCTGGGAGCCACAGGCTCAGGGGCTATGGGGATGGCGGTGCCACCAGCAGCAAGTGCCTGTCGCTTTTGAAGGCTGGTGCCACTGTCCCAGCCTTCCCCAAGGACTGGCACCGAAGTTGTTAACTCTCCCTTAGGGAAAAGCAAGATGGGGATTTCACAACTTGAGGTGGCAGGGCTTTCAGCAGCCACACCACAGAGGGTGGGGGACACAAATCCCTTTAGAGAGAGCCTGAATTGTGGCAGCACTGAACAGCTTGAGCTGCAGAGGGGCCAGAGAAATCTCTCACTGCTCCACACCCTGTAAATCCTTTGCTAATTGCTTTATTGCCGTTATTTGTGAAGATAAAGGAAAAGGATTAATTAACTAAGAGAGAAAAGCACACATCTGCCTAGATGGGCTTCATTAATTGATATGGGAGGGAAAAAAAATCAATTAACAAATTCCTTTGCCTTCCTGATCAGTCTGGAAACAGAGCTATGGCACTTTTAGGGGGGGGGATTGTGCATGGTAAAAAACAGCCCGGTTCCCCAGCCAGCTGCAGCTAACTCATTCAGCAGTTTGCAGTTTACACCACTCAACCTTGATGGTGTAAAGGCTGTGCTTTACAGATATTTTGCAATTCTATGACAACAGACAGAAACATAACAATGTCAGTGAGGTGAAGCTTCTGGGCACCAGCTCTCTTTAATTTTGATGCTTCACTTTTAGCAGAGAGCTACTTGATTGTGGCAAAAAAAAAATATAGCTCTAAAAATAATTATTACACGGACACTGGTGTCCCCTAACATTGTAAGTCAGCACACGATTTTCTGCAACATATGACAAGGAGAGCAAAAGAAGCAGAATGGATAACACCGCATATTGCCTGTATTCATGTTATTCCTCTGTCTTCCTGAACCTTTATACAAATTCGGAGCTAGACCCCGGCACAGGAATCTACCCAAGATTCCTTTCGTGTGGCATATTAGTTGAAGGAAATGAATGGTCCCCAGGGATAAGGCCTCAGAGGAAAGGAAGTGTTTGATGAATGAGGTTAGAAAGGTCTCAGTGTAGCTGTGTCATGCCTCGGTAAGGGCTTCTCCAGACAAGAATAATAATGGTTTCCATTGCCTACACAAACAAGGGAGGATATTCAGCATCTGTGTTGCAATGTATAAAAACCAACCAACAACAACCATCAAAAACCCAACACACACTATTTCTACAGTTTCATCTAAAGCAATTGGAGTGAACCAGATGTAATGCATTCAATTGTTTAAGCACTATAAATTACCACTTTGTGTTAAAAACACAGATGGGGGAGAGTTGTAGCTATCAACTGGGAATTACACAATTTGAATCCGATGTCTTGGGCAGTGATTCTTAAGTTTTGCTGTCACTATCTCCTAGGGATGAAATTAGTGAATAAAGGAGAAAAAGAGAGCACAGGCACTGAAACAGAGAGGAAAAACTGCAAAAGAGGGACAGAGCAAGCTAATAAATAAAACAAGAGCCTGAAGGGAAGAGCTGCTTTGTCAGAATATAAATATTTCTCTTCCCCTTTTATCTTTAATGTGGTGCGAGGAGCTTATTAAGGGGAAGTGCAGCTCTGTCCCTGGAGTCCATTCACATAACCATGTAGGGAGCTCAGTCCAACACAACCAGCACAGCCGCTCACACATAAACTCTTCTCTGCTGGAAACAAATGTAATGTACCAAGTAATAAAAGGGAAAGCAGGAATCCACAGTGGTCATTACAACTCTTATCTTCCTGGCCCTGGTGCTGCTTTACATAAATGGGCAGCAGTGCTGCCAGGGGCCCCAGACGGGGAGCTCTGCTCTCCACGGGTCTCAGCTGCAGCCTGGGCTGAACAAACCTTGTCCTTCTGGTGCTGCAATGGCTCTTTTGCAGGGAGAACCAACATGGCAGTTAATAACAAAGCCAAATTTTGGTTTTGGGTGAATAAATAATGGGAGTGTGTGAAAGCGTGCATAAAGAGGGAAATGCTGCCCTGTAAAGACACCATGCTGTGCACTAAGTGCTGAGGAAGAAGCCCTTCCTTTTAACCATGGCCCGGCACAGCCGTCTCTAGTAGCCAGGCTAGGCTTTGCCTTCCCCTGGTGTCACGCTGAGTCCCGTATGCAGAGTGGACAGTGAAGCATGAAGCAAAATTTTGAATTAATGGCTCTCGGAGATCTGGTTTTCAATACCGACTTGGTTCCCCTTCCCAGCGCTGGCACCAGCACCTCTTTGCCAGCCCTTCAAGATGTTCGACCATATGGCTGCACAAAGCTGCACCATCAGTCAAAGCCTCCAAGTCAGGAAGGGGGACAGTTTCAAATTGCTGCCAGCAGATCCTTTCCCACTGTTTTCCTTGCCTGAGCTGTCACAGATACAGGTGTCAACCTAGCTCCTTTACTGCCTTGCTCTTTTCATCTACCCTTAAAAAAAAAGAAGAAGAAAAAAAAAGACAGAGAGAGCAAAAAAAGAAGAGCTTTGCATATCCTCTACTCAGGCCTTAAATTGGAAAAATGAAGGGAATTCATTGTTGGTGCTTGCTGATCTCTCCACCCCTACTGTTGCACCACTGTGGCCCGTTGAGCATGACAAAATGAGCTCCCCAGGCTTGATTATGCAAGCCACTAATTCCTCCTCCAGTCAAGGGGGTGCCTGGGCTCTCCGTGGCTATACAATTTGGGTTTACCCAGCTTTTGTTTTTCCTTCTGTTTATAGAGACAAACATTGGCATTTTTGCATTTACTTTTAACTGTATGCTCATGAGTAGGAAGGGACTGTCACGTACAGTCTTTTTTCAAGTATTTTTCAGAAAAAATGTTGGGATTATGTACATCCATGATGGTTCCACATGAGCTCCTATCCCAATTATCATTTTTTCGTCATGTTTGAACAAGAGATGTCTTCAAATACTACTAGTAAATTGAATTTGCTTGTAAAAGTTTTCAAAAAACAATTCATTTTCAAAAGTTATTTTGATAAAAATGCAGTGAAAAAACATGTACCTTCAAATCAATACTTTTAAAGATGGACAAAAGCAATAACAAAGTTTTGTACAACCCCCATAGAAGTTCTGGGAATTTTTTAGCTGGCCCTGTTAGGAAACAAGCCTGCAGACCCGAGGGAATTCATCTACCAAAATACCGCTTGTGCTGGCTCTCAGCAGCCTGACTTCATTTACAGATCACAAGCAGCTTCCCTGGGGTGGATCAGCACCTCTGAAGAAGCTCAGAAGCAGCCTGGGTCTCCTCCCCACCCATGGCTCTGGTGGGCACGGAGAATCTGAGAGCATCTTAAAGGGAGAGTCAGTCTCACTTTAAAAAAAACCTAAAATACAAGCAGCTTTAAGATATGCTTTTGAAGCAAATCTAATTTTTAGATCTTTGATGTTATAAGCACAGCTGCCTTAGAAATACTTGAAAAACAGAGCCTTTCCCTGAAAAACTGTTGAGCAAATTTGGAAGCTGGTGAGTAGCTATTACTCAGCTGCTCAGGATGCTTCAGAAAGCCAAAACTCACCATATCTGTGTAACATCTAGGAATCAACGCCTATAGACTTTACTCACAAAGAGCTGACCCTTGTGGTCAGGGAGTGTGTTGAGTCACAGACATAGATGAAAATCAGATGGCTGTAGCAGCTCCCACCCCTCGCCCTGCCCTGCTGCTCTCCTGCAAGTGGCTGCCCCTCACACAGGGATCTCTAGGACAAAAGTTAGGTTGTTCCAGAAGCCACCTTGGTTTGCAGCCCAGAGGAGGGAAGCAAGCCAATGACAAATTTGAACTGCTCTAGAACAGCTCTGAGCCCAGTGGAGATGTCCTTGCCCTGGAGACAGTGATCCCTGGTGCAGGGCAGGGAGACCAGTGGGGGACAGCCACCACTTCAGCTGTCCCATTTTCCACAGGCTTTCAGGAGTCAATACCCTTCTCTACCACAACAAGAATCTGCATTAATAAGATCTTGCTGGGCAGAAAATACCTTTACTGTTATGTCTAGGAAAGCACCAAGGATCATACTGCACTTAGATAGTAATAATGATAATAATAAAAACACATTTCAGAGGCCTATTGCCTCCCTAGCCAGGAGCCACTGGCATGATGCTGATTTCACCCAGAGATGGGGCTCATTCAAATGCAGGTAAAACCAATTAAAAGCACCTCACAAATGCCCACAGATCACCAACCTTAACAAATGCTACCAACATTCATACACAGTTTCCAGAATTAGCAGTCCTCCACCGTCGCCAGTGCACCACGTAGGGCAGCTTCTAAAATGCTACTGGAGGACTTGTCTGCTTTGCCCAGAAAGTCATTGTTTTAACATTAGATCTCATTTTCCTACATTATCATCCACCACTCGCAACAGCCTTTATGAAAATAAACCAGTAGGAGTTTGGCAAAGACACCAGCATTAACGTCTCTACCTCTGCAGTTGGACTTTAATAGCTATCAGCAGCTGGAATTTCAGCTTTCACACCCCAGGCAAAACCCTGCACGTACAGAAGCACGGGGCTGGGAGGCAGGGTCTAACAGAGGAATGCCACCTATTGCGTTCTCAGCATCACTTCCTACACCACAGCTCTTGCTGTGATGCTCACTCCTCGCCACTGGCGAGACCAGCCTCTGCCCAACTTGCACAACTCCCCTGAGCACAGGCGGAAACAGCACTGCGGTGCAAGCGTGCGCCACGGCCGCACCAAGCCCATACCTGCTTGTTCACATCAGAAAGAACACAGTAACCTGCCAATGTTTTTGATTTCCTTCAAAATCGGATTTTTTTTCCTAGGAGTAACTTCTGCTGCAGGCAAAACCCTCAAACTTGTTCGTAAACAATCTTGAGTAGCACAAGCTTTGAACACTTTAAGTCCTACAGTATTTATGATTTCAGAGATATTTTGTATGTTTGTAACTTTAAAGCATTGTTGCTTTTAAATGGACTAACTGATACTCCATTACATTGTAGTAATTGTATTGAAAAATGCAGCATAAATACAAGCAAGTTCAGCATTAAAACCACTACGTTATTGTCATGTAGCAGCTGACCAAATTATGGCTTTATGGCTAGCTGTCAGGTCAACAAGTTATAATCATCAAAAGAAAATCATCTCACCCCAGCAACACAGTTAAACAAAAGCCCTGCAGCAAATTGCAGCCAGTTGCACTTCTGTGAGCAAAGCAATGAGAAACAGAGAATTAAAATTTGAACTTAGGTGCTGTACATTTCTCCTTGAGGTGCTGAGAGTTTTCAAGTATCTCTAAACTCAAAGGGATGATCTGTGGGAGCAATGAGAGCAGGACCTGCTATTTTTAGAAGTCAGGAGCGGAACAATTTACCACATCAAGCACAAAACAATTTGGCAGCAAATTAGGATTGGAGACCTCTAACTAACTTCCCCAGACTGAGCATGTGTAACCATGTCTTAAGTCATGGACGTTTCCTCAGCATTTTAAACAACTAACAAAAAAAAAAAAAAGCATAATTGTGGGGAAAAAAAAAAGTACGAATATACATACAATATACATACACACAGTAACAATAAAAGCTGCATCTCCATTGTTCTGAATCTAGCAAAGAAAAGAAATTGTAACTGTGGTCCAGGCAAACGTAAGGGCTGCAAATGCCATGCAGTCTTAGACTGAATTCAGAGCAGAATTACAGACGTTACTTTGAATTTCCCAGCTTTGGTAGGTGCAAACCAGACATATAATGTTATTTCTTTTTAGCCCATATGAGAAAATGCTACATGCAGCTGAAATCTATTTCAGACAGCAGTGTTTCTTTAGCAGAATGGGATTTCTCTGATGCTTTGCTTTGCTCCATATGCTTCTAATTATTGCTTAATTCAAACAGCTATTTCTGCATTGACTTGCAGGAATCTCAGAAGGCACCTTCTACGTAGGCAAGAAGCATAACCCATAAATAATTTCAAAAAGTATTAAAGAGGGGAAGCTTCATAGCTTTTCATTCCAATCTGACTATGTGGTATTTAAATAAACCTCTGTGGCTTTCCAGTAACATAGTAGGAACTCCCAGGTGGCAAGGCTGGGGGAAGAGAGGGAGGAGAGCACTAAACATACTAATGAACATGTAATTAAGAAAATGGGCCCTCATTCCCTTCAGAGACTCGATGAGGAGGGAGCTTATTTGAAGTGCTGCTTTCTGGTTCCCCTCCCTCCACAGAAGGAAATCAGCTTAACGTCTCCAGCGCCATTCAGAGTACCGTTGGTCCCAGCTCCGGGAGAACCCAGCCAATGAAGGCTGACACCGAGGTAGAAATCATTGTTTAGAAATGACTGGTTAAAAAAAGGTAAAGGAGAGTCTAAAGCTGGTCCACAAACCTCACGGCCCCAGTTTCTCAGGAGAGCTGCCTGTAGGCATTGGCCTTAGCCCTCTGCCCCTTTTCCTTAACAGCACTGCTTCATCAAAGTGCACTCTGGGTCACTGCTGCACGGGGCTCTTGTGGAAAGGGAAATTCTCTGCGCAGCAGCACGGCCCATCTCCAGGGCTTGCAGGAATGCAGCAGGCAGTAGCCCTGCACAGCAAACTTTCATGTGGCCTCGAAGCAGGGAACCACCTTGGCAAGTGGGTCTCCAGGGCATGATTGGGACCAAAGGAAGAAACAATTCTGTTTAAGAGTTTAATTGTAATTGTGGATGACAAGGGTTAATTTGGGCAAGCCCATCGGGAAGAGGGAAAATAAAAGTAATTAAAATGTTTGTTTCTCTTTCCAATGCAATTTTGGAAGTGGAGTGGCTAAGGAAATTTTACCCTAAACATAGGATGGTAGCAGTGATTGGTAACTTAAGCATTCATGGGAGGAGGAGAGAGGATTTTGTAAACAGAGTCTTAGGAATTCCTCAGCCTCTTTAACATCTGGCAAGTTCTGTATTGAATAACAGCTCTTCTTCCCTTGTTTTCTAAGCTTTGGGAACAACATATTTCTGGAGGCTGCACTCATCTTTAGTGAGTCTTAATCAAGCAAAGATAAACCATTTGTTTGAACATCAGGCAGTGGCTTCTTGCCAATATGATTGTTAGATGGCAGAACCATGTCCCAAGAGAGGTGGCAATAGTCCCATTATTCAAGGCATTTAAAATTAGGCTAATTATACCACTAGCATATGTAATAGCAGAGGCTAAATGATATAATGGGTCTTTCACATCCCTTATTTTGGGCTAAATCCAGTTGTTCTTCCTACATAAACAGAGTTTGAGGCTTTGATGAGTATCCTGCTCCGTTTCCATTGAAATAAGTGAAACCTTACCCATTAACTCAAACAGGACAAGTGCAAGCTTTCAGGCTCTACATTAAAGAGAATTTAAGATACAATCTCAAATGGATGAGTCTATAGAAAGACAAAATTAAAACAAGGTTGGGCATAAATGACAAAAGACATAGCACAATGCATTTGACTACTGCATCCCTCACAATCAAAGGGTATCAACAGGACAGTGATCAGAGCAACCAATCACTATGTCCACACCAACCCTGGTGCTGGAAGCAAAACATACTTCAGTGTTCACAAATATTGTGGCACTGTCCACAATGAGATGGGAAATTTACGCACAAACTTGAGAAACTTGTCTATTTTTCATTAAATTGTCGTATACCTCAGTCAGCCTTATGCTGTTAGAGCTGCATGCAGAAATGCTCCCGGATAAGAGACTGAAGTCACCTTAATGGCAGCTAGACAAGAGAACAGCTATATAGAATTAGCTGACTGAAGAAAGGAGAACTAGTTTCCTCTAGCTTTTCTGCAGACAGCTGGGCTTTGTAATTGTGCAGTTTCTTCAGGAAGTACCTAGAGATCAGGTGCTAGCTCTTGTCTTTGGCCTCAAAAACTGAAGGGGGATTTACTGAAGGTGGAATCACACAGAAGGGACAAAATCACTGGCTTTTGGAGGAAAAGGGATGTCTGACGGAGAGTTCAGGCTAGGTCAAGGATCCATGGTGTGGAAGAGAGGTCTGGAGGAATATAGTTCTGGGAAGGGGAGCTTGAACCACAAAAAGACACTAACCAAATTCCTGAAAAACATACCAGAGGGGTAAAAACAAGCAGGGAATGGTATATTTATTTTTGTTTAGATCTGTAATACTTTTAAGGTTATAAAGCAAGGAGTAAATCTGCTAGAGACCTTTGCAGGCCTGTGAGTCATTTTCACAGACACTGGGACAAGCTCAGGACAAGCTGGAACACCAATGGGGCAGGCATCTCTCACTGTGGGAAACCACATCCCCTCCAGCAGTATCCCCTTCCTTTTGTCACCTGTGCCATCCCCATATGCTCTTTTCAAACAGTTTCTTATGTCTCCAGTCTAATTTCAAATTAAGGCTCCATGGTGGGGGCTGGGGGCTTGCCTTCCCCACTTCCTCCCTGCCAAATACCAGGCTCTCTTACCCCATTACAGAAAAACAAGATTTCTTTGGTGAGCTCAGACAAGATGCAATTCAGAGTAATCTATCAGACTGATAAAAATGCAAGCAGATGTAATACTGTGAATTTATTTTATTTCTAATTATGCAAATCATTATGTAAAATAGGCAAATGCATCATTTTTCCCCCAGGCTCCTGGCATTTCCCCACTAAGCTTTAGGGAGCGCAAATTTTGATGTTCCTAGCTCAACAGCCTGCCTGATCATGTAAGACTATATATAAGTATGATTCAAAATGTTGAGATTAAAAGTGTCATGGAAGTTATTTACTAAATATAACTGGGACAAATCTCATTACTCAGGTGGTTGCATCGAGGGCATTGGCAGTGCTGGTTAGCATAGCAGGACAGCCAGTGAGGCCCTGCAAGTTTTTGGGAGCGGGTGGAAGGATGGTCTTTGTTCTTCTGAGGGCAAGGAGGTCTGGAAGCCTTGCAACAGGTAATCTGAAAATGTTACCCTCAGGCACCCAAAATAAGTGGTGGGGTGGGGAGGGGGTGTTTTGTTTTGATTTCCCTCCCCCCATGAGAAGAGTTTTCTATCAGATGGGATAGGAAACAAGAAAAATTATATTGGCACCGTTTAAGGAGGCTTTAAAACAGCAGGAAAAGACATCATGTAGGGATGGTACTCCTCACTCTGACTTAGCTTGGAAGTTGAACTGGATTTATTTTTAAATGTGTAAAAAGACAGAAAATTGTTTGTTCCTAACAAGTCCTCCCTATGCACAGTAGTCTAGTCAGACAGCTCCAGAGTTGGTACCAGTACCTGAGACTATAAATTTATTCTGGTATCTTGGACTTGCCAGGACTTTGCTTGTGAAGGTTTGTTAACCACAGACCAAGCGGCATACTCGGAACGCTAGTCGTTAGAAGATTTTTTGAGAAAACCTTTTGAACTGCTATGTAGTTGCAATAGACAATTTCTCAGATGTTACAAAGTCTTGCACAGCACATTTGTTCTGGGTGGCTGATAACCTGGCTAATGGTGGCTGCCTGTGCTTACATGCTGATGAGAATCCCTCCTGTTGTGAGGAAATTTAAGTAATTTTGCAGGCTAACACTTGTGAATTTAGGTTGAGGTAGAAACAAGAGATGAGCATAAGTTTGCTGCCTTTTGAAACGTGGCTGATGTTACTTACAGAGGTTCTGGAAGCTTTGGGGTAACCTGAGTTCCAGAATCCTGGATTTTGCTGTTGCTTTTCTTCTTATTTTCTTTTTTTTTTAAAATTGATTTTTTGATTTATTGTGCCCTGAAAGATGTCAGGATGTCCTAGACTGACTTAGCAGCCCAAGATTTTCTTAGGCCACAATCTGCTGTTTTGAGACCACCATTGGCTCTCTCAGTGATTGTTCCCCATCTCCCACTGGGTCTAAATAGGAAAAAAAAAAAAACAACAACTGGAATTTGGTAACAGCCAAAGAGATTTTCTTCGTTCATCTTAGTAAATCCTGTTGCACATTCCTGCCATCTGGGATGGCCTAGCAGCATCATTCCATGTGGTAGGTTTATTCCCTTCTTATCTCCCCAAGAAATAATCTAGGATACAGCTTTCCTTCCTTCTTCCTTTCTGCATACTCCTTTTTCTGTTGCTTCACTCTGAATCTACATTATGTTCAACATATGTGTAATAGAGACACACAGCTTTTATAGCACGTACCAGAGCCCCCAGTCATCTTTTCACTTTTACCGTGGTTCGGAGGAATGACTAACAAATGGGACCAGCAGAAAACAGAGGGAACCACTGATGCCATCTGCCCTGCCTTGTAAATAAATATCTAGCTTGATTTCGCATTCCTTACTCTGAATAGTTTCGGTCACTGTCTCCCTATTGCTGAACAATAGTTTCTTGCAATACCATTTTACTAGCTCTGAACTTACCTCTTGACATACAGAAATTGGAATGAATGATGCATGGGGCAGAAAGTCTGCAGTTGCTTTACTTTCTCTGTATTGTCATTGCCTGCCAGTGAAACATCTCCTTTCATCCAATGTTTTTCATAGTGAATATCACAAAATGTTTTGCAGATGAAGTCAGTCATATAAGCCAAAGCAAAAAACAGAGGCTTTAAGGTGATTATTACACATAGGTGACTCAACTGCTCATGGAGTGTTACAGAAAGATGGAATGGGAAAAAAAAAACACAACTGGAAAAAATAATCTTTCTGAAGGTTACTAGCAGCCAAAGAACAAACAATAGGGTAGACAAGTTAATGTAAGTTTGTATAATGGGAGATCATGTAAGTGAAGAATATAAAAAAAATCTGCTTAGTCACTAGATACAGAAAAGCAAGGATTTCAGATAATAAGCCTTAACAAACTGAAAACCTGAAATTCCTCTAAGGTACTCTCAAACACTTAGAGAATGAAGAAAAGACTTCTTTCTTTTCCAGAAGCAACTGTTGCAGCCATCAGTAGCTAGTCCTGCCTGTGCATATTTTGGAGAGTATAGTATTATTTTTAAGAACACATCTACTTTTAGAGGAGCAAATTCATTTTAGCAAGTCTGTTTATAACTGTCAACTTTTCTTAACAAATGTAACAAACGCCGCAGTTCTGTGGTCTTACTGGCATGAGGACACATTGTTCAAGAGCAGGAGAGGATACGGGAAACATTTGTCTAACAATTGCTGCTGCAGTTCCCTGAGCCAAACCCTGCTCTCTTGAACTGCCCTGGAGGATGGTACAGATTGGTCTATTTGCTTAGTCACTAATAGGAGCGCAATCCTGAGTAAAGGAGTAGAAGTAAGGATTTGAATAGGTTCAGAGGACCTCTGTTCTCAAAGGGAGGGATGGGGTGGGCTGAACAATACTTGGCCCCAGCCTGTCTTTGACCACAGGCTCTCACAGGCTAGTGTAAAGGAAAAGCAGGCACTGTTGCAGGGCTTTTGTCGAGCACAGTCTTTCTGTGCAGCCGAGGACAAGGTCTGCCTGCACATTCCAGAGGCTGGATGGTTCTAGCAACCCGTGTTTCGGCAGTGCACCTCAAAACACAGCTGGGCTGCAAACTCCACACTTCTGTCCTTAGCAAATGTACGTTGCTCTAGTTTGAGATCTGCTCAGCATCCCCTGGTAGTCCTGTAAAAGCCCTCTCTCCACCTAGGCCATTTTCCCTCTTGCAGGCAGGCTGGGTGCTTCTACAGAGGAACTGTTGCTTTTTTACAGCCTTTTCGAGAGTCTTAAGGGGTTGCAGCAGTGCAGATGGGGATTTAAAATTTCTCCTTTTTGCTTACGTAACATTGGACGTTTCAAAAAAAGCTGCCACCCCCCAACTAAAGGTTAGATCTGCAGGAATAGAATGTTTATTCTGCCAGCAAAAAGAAACGGTCATGCTGCTGCGATAACAAATCAAATCCCCCACGCTCGGGGAGGCAATGGCACACAGACCCAACATCTCGACAACGCAATCAGCTCCTTCTGTGAATGTACCCGGGCACTGCTTTTTTATTTTCTAACTTTTTTTTTTTCTTCTTTTTTAATAACTCTAGGCACAGGCAGCTGGTTGCACTTTGAAAGCCCGCTCAGAAAGCAGCCAGTTAATTTTAGTTTGCTCGGGCCACCCTGAGCGAGCGGGCTAGGCCACCCCTTCCCTTCCCGGCTCTGCCTTGCAACGCGGGGGAGGTGAGGGGCCCCTGGGCGGCTCCTCCCGCCCCCTCCCGGCAGCCCCCGCCCCGCCCCGCCGGGGGTGGGAAAAAGTTGTTCGCAACTTTTTCCCCCCGGCCCGGCGAGGGCTCCTCCCCTTCCCTTCCCCCTCCCCGCTCCCGCCCCGCCCCCTGCGCGACAATTGGCGGGCTGCCGTTGCGAAGCCCCGCCCCCGGCGCGGTTTGTGAATGGGGCCGGCGGCGGGGGCGGGGCCCCGCGGCGTGCCCGCGCGTATATGTGTCTTTATTTGTGCCGGCGCGGCCGCGGGCCGGGAGCTGTAGTGCGGGCGGTGTCGGCGGGGCCGCGGGCGGAGCGGAGGGAAGCGAGGCGGGAGGCGCACGGCTGCCCCGGACGCACAGCCCGCAGCGGCCCCCGTCGGGAGCGGAGCCACGCCGAGCCGCGGGGAGGATCGGCGCGGTAATTGGATTTTAAAAGTTCTTTAAGCCCCCGAGTAAAATACACGGCTCAGCCGGGCGCGGTATTAATCCGTTTAGCCGTAACCTAAATCCCCGGCGCCGGGGCCGCGCAGCCGGGCGGGGAGCAGCGCCTTCGCCTCGCCGCCGCCGCCTCCTTCTCCGGCGGGAGCAGCTCCGGAAACTTTCGCCGAGGGAAGCGCCGCTATAGTGCCACCGCCGACCCACCGGAGCCGAGGAAGAGAGTTGCAGAGGTCCAACGCAGAACCGCGCTCCTCCCGCCGCCGCGGAGCCGTCGCCGCGCCCTTGCCCCACGGAAGGGGCCCGTCGCCTCCCTCTGGGCGCTGATGCACCTGGGGCGCCGCGCGGCCCGGCTTTAAAGGACTCCCCTCGGCTCTCCGGGCCCCCGGCCGCCCCGGCGATGCGGGCTGGAGGAGGTGGTGGAGCGGCCGCTGCCGGCTGCCCCTTGCTGGGGCTGGCCGCGATGCTGGCCGCCCTGCTGGGGACCCTCGCGGGCGCGGCGGCGCAGCAGTACCACGGCGAAAAGGGCATCTCCGTACCGGACCACGGCTTCTGCCAGCCCATCTCCATCCCGCTCTGCACGGATATCGCCTACAACCAGACCATCCTGCCCAACCTGCTGGGCCACACCAACCAGGAGGATGCGGGGCTGGAGGTGCACCAGTTCTACCCGCTGGTCAAGGTGCAGTGCTCGGCCGAGCTCAAGTTCTTCCTCTGCTCCATGTACGCACCCGTGTGCACCGTGCTGGAGCAGGCTATCCCACCCTGCCGCTCCCTCTGTGAGCGGGCCCGCCAGGGCTGTGAGGCCCTCATGAACAAGTTCGGCTTCCAGTGGCCAGAGCGGCTCCGCTGCGAGAACTTCCCTGTCCACGGCGCAGGTGAGATCTGCGTGGGGCAGAACACATCGGACGCTCCATCAGGACCTGGCAGTGCAGTGGGCCGGGGGGCCACTGCCCACCCCACAGCTGGCTACCTCCCCGACTTCCTCACCCCTCCACAGCCCCCCTCTGGCTTCTCCTTCTCCTGCCCCCGGCAGCTCAAAGTGCCCCCTTACTTGGGCTACCGGTTCCTGGGGGAGCGGGACTGTGGGGCCCCCTGCGAGCCAACCCGGCCCAACGGGCTCATGTACTTCAAGGAGGCAGAGGTGCGATTTGCCCGGCTGTGGGTGGGCGTGTGGTCTGTGCTCTGCTGCGCCTCCACACTCTTCACCGTGCTCACCTACCTGGTGGACATGCGCCGTTTCAGCTACCCGGAACGGCCCATCATCTTCCTCTCAGGCTGCTACTTCATGGTGGCAGTAGCCTACGCAGCAGGTTTCTTGCTGGAGGAGCGGGTGGTATGCCTGGAGCGCTTCTCTGAGGACGGCTACCGCACCGTGGCCCAAGGCACCAAGAAAGAAGGTTGCACCATCCTCTTCATGATCCTCTACTTCTTTGGTATGGCCAGCTCCATCTGGTGGGTCATCCTGTCCCTCACCTGGTTCCTGGCTGCTGGCATGAAGTGGGGCCATGAGGCCATCGAGGCTAATTCCCAGTATTTCCACCTGGCTGCCTGGGCTGTGCCTGCTGTCAAAACCATCACCATCTTGGCCATGGGGCAGGTGGATGGGGACGTACTCAGTGGGGTGTGTTATGTAGGTATCTACAGCGTGGACTCGCTGCGGGGCTTTGTGCTGGCACCCTTGTTTGTGTACCTCTTCATTGGTACTTCCTTCTTGCTTGCTGGCTTCGTGTCCTTGTTTCGCATCCGCACCATCATGAAGCACGATGGCACCAAGACAGAGAAACTGGAGAAGCTGATGGTGCGCATTGGTGTCTTCAGTGTCCTCTACACAGTGCCTGCCACCATTGTCCTGGCATGTTACTTCTATGAGCAGGCCTTCCGTGCCACCTGGGAGAAGACGTGGCTCCTCCAGACCTGCAAAACATATGCCGTGCCCTGTCCCAGCCACTTTGCCCCTATGAGCCCGGACTTCACTGTCTTCATGATCAAGTACCTCATGACCATGATTGTTGGGATCACGACTGGCTTCTGGATCTGGTCTGGCAAAACCCTTCAGTCCTGGCGACGCTTCTACCACAGACTCAGCACTGGCAGCAAAGGCGAGACAGCAGTATGAGACCCCCTGTCCCCTGTGGTGCACACACACGCAAACATATGCACACACGCAGAGGAGAGGGATACTTGGCAGAAGAGGACAGCAATGACTCCCTGAAGAGGGAGGAAGGGAGGCTTTTCCAAACTTTTTCTGCCTCCCAGAGGGTTTGGAAAAAAAAAAAAGTTGCATAAAGGATCAGATGGACTGTGCCCAGTGGTGCTTATGCCCAGCTAAGTGGAAGAGCATGGAAAAAGAGGCTACTGGTGGGATGGGAGAGTCCTTCACATGCAAGAAGTCCCCTTACTTCTCCTGTGCAGGAAAGCAGGAAAAAACCCCAACCCAACTGAAAACATACTGTCTTGTGTTGGATGAGAGGAAGGGGAAGCCAGATCTGTTGAGCTGCCCCTGCTGAGAAGTAGCCAAACCCTCTCTGAATTGCTGGGGTCAAACTGCAGCGCAGGGTAACTCCCGAGCCTGAGCTTACTGCCTGCTCCTTCCAGCTCGGCGGAGCCATCACGTGAGTACTGCACGACCAGCTCTAGCCCCGACCGTGTGCTGGTGAGATGCCTCTGTTCTGTCAACTCAGAAGTTCCCTTTTACCTCAGTGATACCTGTTGTAATTGTTTTAAAGTGAAAATTTGGCCCTCGGTCTGTTGTTCTTGCTGCTGTGGGGAAGGAGGGAGTTGCTATTCCTCACCCTGAAAAGAAATGACTTGTTGCTTTTCAGCAGAAGGCTTTTCCCCCTTGCCTTTGTTCTAGGAGACAAAGGGGGAAACAAAAGTGTTTTCTATGTAGAAAGGCATAAGCATGGGATCGGTTTTTATGGGCAAACTAACAAAAAGAAGTCGTTGAGGTTCACCCTTGGATGTGAGGAGCTCACAGAAATAAACATTCCTTTTATGAAAAAAGGAGAAGGCAGGATATTTTCCTATCGTTCAGTATGGGTCATTTTTCTAAGCTGAAGGAAATGCAAGACTTAGAGGGCAAGAAGAGTGTAACTGAGAGCACCTGCCAAAACAAGAGCCTTTAAAATATGTAATGTAAAGATACGATTTTTTTTTTTTTAATTCCTTCCCATAAACCTGCTTTGCAGTGAGCTTGCTGCAGGTAAAGTCAATACATAGACAGCTTCTGGGGACAGGAGGAATCCTTTCGGCTCACGATGGACCCTTTGCCTGCTCCTCAGGTTCCCTGAACTGCATGGCAATGACTTGTGGTGCAGGAGGGGGCTGGGGTTGAGGTTTAAAAGCAAGTGGAGCCTTCTCATTTCAGCTAAAATACAGCTGGTTTAGTTTCCAGTGATCACATCTTGGAAGGAAAGACATTCAAAAATTAACCATCAAATGCATTGTTTTCTTTTTGAAATGTGACAGATTCTTCTCTTCTGAAATTTTTATGTTGACTTGTTCATATTTTATTTTTTGCTTACTACTTTTACCTTTATATTCACCGAAGGGTTGTTTTTATGTGTGTGTATATTCTTGCCTAAGGACAAAATAGGAAATTCTGGATTTTTAGCAAGTCTCTACCCTATAGCTGCTCTTCATTTTTTGAGGGGAAAAGTGTCTGGAATTAAATTTAAAAAGAAAAAAACCTGTTCAGGGTGAGGGGGCAGACTGCTGCTGTCTGAGGGCGTACTAGTAGTCTGGGCATGAGGAACGGGGCCCATCAGCCAAATCCTTCACTAGATCTGATCTCAAACTTGCAGGGCTTCAGTTTTTGTCTTTTATAATGTGCACATCGAAGAAAAAAACAAACATGTAAGTACAAGTGCAGTATGTATATTTTGTAAATCTCATTTTTGTAAGAAAATATGTATTTATGTTTTACATGGTTTTTTCGAAGGTCTGTAGGAGGCCCTGCTTTATCCCATGTACAGATTACTAAATAAATAATTTTTAATACAAGGGGTCCAATGAAGTTCTTTCACTCTTTGAACACTCAGTAGGTTATAGAAGGGGGTGGCTCTGTGAGTTGCATCTTCCCCTGCCCCCCTGTATCGTTGTGGGAGATGCAAGAGACTTTTGGGTGAATACACCAAATATACTGACCACAAACTCGGCTCTGACTTGAAACTGGCCTTTTTGCATACTGGCCCCTCGCACCAGGAGATCACATTTTGAGACTGTTTCAAATGTTTGCCCTCCCTTGAGGTACTTGCATCCTAGCCAAGTTTTCTTCCAGGCTCTGCCTCTGGCTGAGGGTAAGCTGATAAACCAGTTTCCTTATCTAGAAAATAAGGATAATGCTCTCTTCCCATTCCAAAGGGAGTTTGAGATTGAGAAATGGAGGGTGCTACAAGTGCTGTAAATTAAATCCTTGCTTTGATGGGTGGAGTGTTTTAGGGAAACACTAAGGACTAGGCCTTTTTCAAAAGCTTTCAAAGGGCAGTATTTTGAACTGGCTTTTTTCTCCCCCAGCACCTTTGCTAGCTCCAGTTTTGTTCAGGTTAATTTCACTTTAATCTTAATAGCTAGCCCGAAGCCTACATTCTTTCTTATCACAGTCATCTGAAAGCTGATAGCTTCAATGGAATGGTCTGTTTTATTTCATTTTTTAAACTGAAATGAATGTTTAGCTCTTAAGCTGTGTTGCTACAATCCTTGAAAGTGCCCCAGTAAACAGAATTTTACACCTCTGAAATTACAGTCTCCAGCTTTTCTCTTACATTGATTTTAGCCCATTTATTAGGTTTGTCACCCTTCCTTTGCCTTAAATTATGACTGTACTAAAATTTAAGTTACAGGACAAGGATCAATGGTGCCTTAGCTGGATGCCATCATAGTAGCTGCGATTGCGCTACAGTATTGTTTCACTTGCCAAGCACAGTGTGCAATAGTTGCACTTTTCTCTCAGGGCACTGTTTTATTTGGACACTCTGCTCTCAAACATAACCTTTTACATTTACAGTGTACGAACTACTGATTTAAAGCTCTTTTCGAAGCTAGCCCCATTCATGCTACCTCTCTAGAAAAGCCACATCTTTTATTTGAAAACACCTTTAGCTGCCCCCCAGAATCACCCACTTGTCAAGTTTTCTTTTTGAAAAAGCTTTTGCTCTCCTGTGAGTCAGGCTGCTTCAAACCGCTCCATGACAGGGGCTTGCTGATCATTGCTGAGGGGGGTTTCATTCCACTCACTTAGGAAACGTGAACCTTTCTATAAACATTTCCTCCCATTAATCCATCAGTGCTGGCTGGAGCGATGGAATGGCTGAAACAGCTTGTGCTCTGAAGGACGGGGAACCGATGGGAGCAGTGGCATGACTGATGCCCCTGTGCTGTGCAGCCACAGCTGTGTCGCTAAACATGCAATTAATCCTTAATACATCATGGACATTCAGGGGGCCTGCCCCCCTGCTCTTCTCTCCCCTCACCACCCATCCTTGCTAGCTGGATAAGAAACTGCATTTAGGTGGGATCGATACTTTTTTGTCCATATGTGGAAAAACTTACACTTTTTTTTTTTCAGTTCATGAGATATTAATATCTGAAAGGAAATGTCTCTATTTCCAGCAGAAACCACTAAAGCTGAATGCTTTTATTTAAGTATTTCCTATTAGGTACTTCTGGATTTAAAGTCACTTACGCAAAACTATCCAAATCCTGGGATTTAAGCTGATTTTTAAAATTTGAGATTGTTGGTGAAATTTGATGCTAGTGTAAAGTAAAAGCAACTGCTATTCATTTTTAAGCAGATGTGACTCGCATCAAGACTGAATTTGCTCACAGTGGAAGCAATTCAGAGAATTTCAAGTAGTGATTGTGTCTGGCCTTCTGGAATAAAAATCTCTATCACCATTCTGATAACAAAGTAGCAGTTACTTCCATAATGAAGTACAATTTTAAAAAATGTCATTGCGAAGCTGTATGGAAAAAAGGAGGAAGAATAAGCCTTCACTAACCTTTGCTAATCGCTGTAAAACTATTTTTCTTTGACTAATGTTTAAGTCCATTTTCGGGTAACATTTTTTTTAGTTTTAAGAAAAGTTCCCTACCCTTCACCTTTGGCTCTTGTCTATGCAGCAGTTTTGGTTCACAAGACCTTGGCAAGTAATAGTTATCATTGATCAATATTCCTGTAAGTTTACACCATATACTACATTTTCAGGAAATATATATAAATACTGGTTCTTAAGTTTCTGAGACCTTCATGTTTACTTTCCAGAAGAAAGTAGTATTATTTCAGGCAAGTTAAACAGGAGGCTTTAACAGTTCTAGAGTTCATGAATAGCAGCAGCAACTGAATGTTTGTCTCTACAGAAAAAAAGTGCTTTTATAATATGTCAGTGTTTGTTTGGGTTTATTTTTGGTGGAATACCCACACCAGCAATTGAGTGTTTTTGTCTAAGTGCTTCACCCGCAACCAATAGCTTTGCGTGCAAGTAAAAAACCACACATCTCTGTGTTCACCAACTGGCAACAGTAAACATTATTTATGATTTCACATGGGTTTAGCAACCAAATTACTAGCTTGTATCTTAGTCTTTTTTTCTGCATCTTATTTTCACTTCCTTACAGACCTTACAGGTACTTTGTATACACCCTCCTGCTCTCCATACTTGCTTCCTACTCCTGTTATTTTTTAAAATCATGATCCAGCTGAAAGAAATTTAGTCTGTTGCTTGGAGAAGAGAAGACGACTCTGAATCTTTCAGCACTATGACTGTTCACTGAGAAAGACTATTGCCAAGCCTGTTCTGTATAAACCAGGATAATTGTTTCATGCCAACATGAGTATGTGGTTTTGGCAGCTACAACACTGCACAGGATAATATAGGATTGGGAGAATAAATTCACTGCATGGCAAGTTCCCAAATGCCCCACTTAGAACTGACACTTTTTGACCAAAATTATGCCCAAACTGTAAAACTAAAATGCATACATCAGAATTTAATGCTGCTCAGACAACCAGTTTGTGCCACAGCCAGAGGAGGACAGGGAGGGTTTTGATGCTGTTTAAACCTGAGGTGCAAAGTTGCCCAGTTCAGGTGGCTGGGCATTGCTTGTCTCAAAGCCAGTGGAAGGCACAGCACTTTCTCTTAAGCCAGGTAAAGACTGGGCTCAAGCACAGCATTACCACAGCTGCAGCCAAATACGATTCGACTGAATAATGTCCAGTGAGGACAGGCCCAAACAGGGTCATTAATGTGTGCTCCTCTGCATCAGTTGCTCCTCTCTATACAGCCAGACCAACCATGCCAGGACTCTAGGAGTTGGAGGACAAGTACTTGATTACCTGCACTGTCACAGATGGTGGACAGATCACTTGCAGCCAGACTTTCAGCAGTACTCAGGCAGCTAAAGATGCAGGCAGATACATGGAAAGCACTTTTCATAGGCATTTAAATTCCCAGGTGCATGTCTTGGTAATTGACTGTAAAAATCTCATCTCTTGTCTCTAATTCCTTTTCTATAAAATTGGAACAGTGGCACTTCCCTATATCATAGGAAGGTTGTGAGGATAAATACTCTCAAAATCAGAAGAAATTAAACACAATGATAATAGGGTTTGTATAAATACGTCTGTCAGATCTTTGTCCTGTAGTCAGATGTTTTGCAAGTAGGTCTCATTCTAGAGAACACCAAATTAATACCACCAGCTAGAATAAATTATTTGTATGTTTTCCAATATCTTATCTAAAACTAGGCAGCCTGAGCACATGCTTTCAGAGGAGTATCACTGTAGCCAGGGCTCAAATGTAACGTGTGAGAGGGTATAAAGACACAAGCTAGGTAATTAGAAAATTACACTGAACTGGGCATGCATGAAAATCAAGAGTTGTTGACTACAGTCAGACAAAATGGATTTGTGTGATACTGGTGCTTATGCATAGCAGGGATAAGGATTTGGGCACCACCTGTTCTGGTGCCATAGTGTGCTTAGCTCTTTCAGTACTCCTCCATCTCTCTTTTTTTATATGCTATTTCTATATTATTAACAGGCTCCATGACCCCGCTGTTATCTCTCTTTAAATCATTACAGTTCACTTCAGCTTGCTGCAAGCAGAATCTAAATTGTAGTAGTAGGTCTAAAGCAGAGTCATCCAACGTTTCATCCAAGCCCTTAGCAGTGAGAACCCACCTTCCCTGCCAGGATTTCACTTTGCCTTCGTTCCTCAACACTTTTTTTCTGTTACCATGACCTCCAACAACATTTTAGTAAAGATGGACAAGTAGAAGGATTAGTTGGCTGTTTGGACATTTTCCTGCCTCAACAACAGGCAACAGCATGAGACTACTATACTTCTTTCACCAATGAAATACAGAGGCATCTCAGCTGGCTGGGGTAAACATTTGTGTGCTGCCCTGGTCCCAGCCTTTCCTGTGGGAGACTTCTGCACCCATTCATCTTCATCACATATCAAGTTTTTGTTGCTAAATAAAGTAAACCAACAAACCAAAAAGGATTCCTAAATGCATCAAAGCATGCTCTAAGTTATAAACCTCCCCACCCCCCCCCAAACAAACCAAAACATAACTTGCTTTTACGGAAGACAGTCAAAGGGAGCTACTTCCAAAAATATTTACCTAAAACTCAAATCCAATCAATTGCCTGATGTGGCTTCCTTCCACAAATTTTCCACGTGGGGTGTGTGTGTATATGTGCTCACATGCTAGTACAACAACAATGAGTTACAACTATAAGTAAATCTCTCATCAAAAACCCAGTGAAGAGAGAAAATCAAAAGGCCCTTGCCCAAAGCAGCTGTCTGCTAATTAAACACTGGTGTTAATTGCAATAGTGGGCCTGGACCCCGTTCCCCGTGTTTGTTGTGGTGTCTGTGAGAGCTCTGGATCGCTCAGAACTTTCACATTCTCACAGAAAATGAAGCCATCTATAAAAGGAATGAAAGGCTGTGATATGTATATATATAACTATAGGGCTATTTTTAAAGAAAAAAAGATTTTTTGTGTGAGCTAGTTCAAAGCCAGCTTTGATTATCTAAAGAAAAAGTCAGTCTTTAGAAAGAATAAAAAACTAAATGTAAAGATGGAATCTTTTTTATTTAATCCATGATGAAAAGAGCATTTCTTATTTGTAATGCTCCTGCCTCTCGATATTTTTTTTTTTTAAATTAACGGCAAAATGTAAAAATTTCAGGCAGCATTTCCCGTCCTTACTTTACAAGATGTGCAAAGCAGCATTCCATTAGGGCCAGCAGCCAGTAAAAGGGATGTCATTTGACACCCTTACACAACTCTGCATACCAGGCTGGAACCGAGGGGGATTATGTGAGTGGACAGAAAGCCCTTCTAGAGAGAGGATTTACTCATACTGTTTTTCTTTACACATTCTGCCCTCTGAAGATAGTAAATCAGCTATCAGATTTGCAGAAACAACTCTCATGATGGCCAAAGAATTCAGGCTCAAAGTAGATGAAAGCAAAGGTCTGGCCTCTCTAAGGCAGCTCATAGTGACCACGGGAAGGGACTGAACTGCACCGGCGTCCAAAGGGGCTAACCAGCGCCTGTGCCTGAACCATATTTCTCTTCTAAGGCAGGGGCAGGAGGTGGGCTGGGTTTCCAGAGTCTAGGCCAAATCCGACAGCAACTTTGTGCTTTTATGGTAGGCTAAATCAAAGTCCTGGATTTGAATGTTAGAAGATTTAAAAGACTGTATTTTACAGTTACTGTGAGCCAGAAACTCTCTTTTCTGGTGGGAAATCCCTTCTCTGCAAAGATTAATTTATCAGTGGATAGTTTGGCTTTGTTATGAACACACAGAGCTTTGTACCACTGCCCACGGACAGGGATCTCACTTTCTGTCTTTGAGATTCCTTAAGGTCTTTGCCGTTTGACTAATAGAGTCAACATTAACTAACAGATCTAACACTTTAACTCCATGCCTCTAATTTTCCTTAAGTAAAGATCTTACAGCACTGATTCCGATTCCAATCTTAATCAAAACCTCTCAAGAACTGAAAATAAATGTTTCTCAGAAAACAATCTGAAGAGACTCATCAATTTCACTTAAATGACTCTTCCATTTTGCTATCAATTTTCATTAAAACTAGCTTTGTTAATAGTGTCCTTTGGTCAGCATTTTACCACTGCCCTCAGACTTAATACATTACTTGAACACAGATATTAAAGGCATAATAATGAGTTATATACATAGAAATAAGCCTGTGAAGGACTTTGTCATGATAACCATTATATTCACAAGCTCTGCCTCTCAGTGTCGCCCCTGACTGCACCTTATTTATCTGGTAAAGTTCTTTGTACCAATACCAGCCTATTTTATTTGTCCTTAAATGTAATTCTGCACAGACAATGACATTTTCATTAGTAAATGAGAAGCAGTACATGCTAGCAGGCAACGCACCAGACCAGGGGTCAGGAGACTGTCATACTTTTCCCAAACTTGCCCATGGTGTGCAAATCCTTCCAATCATCCTTACCTCTATTTCTTTCTTGGCCCTTCCCTAAATAGGATCATGTTCTTTGGGACAAAAAAATGTCTCTATTGTCCCCATGTACATGTTGGTACTGTTCCCATCTTGCTGGAGCCCTGATCTTGATGAAGGCCTCTCAGGATTTGGCACAATGCAAGAGGTTCCAATTAAAAATAATTGATCATTAAGAGGCAGAGAATGGTAAAGAGTGAGCTGGTGCTTTACCGTCTATGGGGAAATAGTCAAACACTAGCGACAAAGTAGAGACATGTGTGATGACACTGAATCTGCCCAAAGAAATGAAAGTGGGAAGTGTCACTCATCACCTTTTGGGCTTGTGCAACATGTGTGAGGAATGTTCCATTCTCTGAAGAGTGTCTGTGGAATTTTCAGATTATGGGATCTACTGTCACATGCCCTCTTCTGCCTGTCTTTTTTTGGTTGTTGTACAAAGTGTTGCCATGTGGGGTCTGTGTGATAGCACATACTGCAAAATATCTCCAGCTGAGTGGAAGCAGTACTGGCCAGTCAGATTGTTAGTTGGCTGACTGTTCCCTAAAAATGAAAACCAGATGCTGAGGAAACTATCTTGTTCATAAAAGGAAAATATTTATCTGCAATGAAAAAAAACAAAACAAAACAAAATAACTGTCTGGATATTTCATTAGATGATCACTAGTGAAGTGATTAAATAATTTATCAGCAGAGCAAGGAGGAAACCCACTGCTTCCCCACACACCTCCAAAATACGGATTTGAATTAAGAAAAGCCATTTTCCAGTTCACTCTGAACTGCTTCAACTGAAGAATAAAACAAAGGGGAAAATGTCTGAATGTTTTGTTTGAATGCTTCTTAAATGAAGCAACTCCAAGTTTGAATTTGAAATGCACCCGAAATGAGTGAAAAACATTAAGCAACCTTCTAAGGTTCAGCCGGAATCAGGGGGCAGGCTGGATGGACTAAGGCTAAGATGAACAGGTGAAGGCAGGTAGCTCGGCTTTGGAACCACAGGGAGTTTAAGACAGACATGGGAGTTGGTTTTGCCTGCAACTTGTCCCATGTCACTGAGAAAGTCTAACCCACTTCACCTGCACCATGTAGACCTAGTAGGAAAGGACATAAGGCAGCAGATAGAACATTTTGCTTAATGAGATTAGAAATGGCATATAGGGAAAAGTGTGGAGAGCAGAGAAAAACAAGAGCAATGGAAACAATTGAGTCTGAGACACAAGAGGCATATGGGCACAGCTACATGTACATTTGCTTTTCTTGGGTTTCAGGTTGGCCAGAAAGAAAAAAACTCTGGTGCAACGCCATGTTTCTGTGCCTGCTCAGCCCAATTCTCAAGCTAACTGGCCCTACCTGCTGACTAATCTGATGGGCTGGTTTGTGAACTGAGCTGGCTTAAAGCCAGCCATCCCAGAGCCCATGCAAGGCGAATGCTTGACTGCCTGCTTCCACCTAGGCGGGTGTTACTCTGGGATTCCTCGTGCTGCCTTTTTAACAGGACTAGCCTCCAAAGATAGCAAAGCACTGCCTCTGTTACCCATTAAGCCTGGTGAAGTGCCCAGGCTGTGAAGGAGCACTTAGTCATACGTAGCTGCAGTACCATCTCCAGGGCAAACTAATTGCTGACTGTAAACTGCTGCAATCGATGTGAATGCTCACCGAATGATATTCCTCCTATAAATTTTCAAAAGTAAAAAGTTTGTTGACAGGGAAATTCATGACGGTTGCCAGGAACATGGAGTGCCTTTCTAGAATGTCGTTCCTAGCTATTCCCTTGGAAACCAGTAAATAAAGAGTTAAGGTATGAGCAAACACAACCTTTACTGTGCTGTTTGAGCAATGCCCCAATATGGCCATAACACACAGAGCCTGTGCTATCTCAAAGGCAGAGTGCAAACATTCGGGGAATAGGGCACATGACCACAGGACAGAGAATAAAGCTGTCTTTTTGCAAAGTAAAACTGATCTGTACCAAAGCCATAGGGACTAGGGGCAAGGGGAGTGGTGACACCAACCTTACCCAAGAGACAACTGGTCTCTTCCTTAGGACTAACACCTACTCGCTTTATAACCTCCATCCTTACAGACTGCCACAGGACTACTCAACTCCATCCTCCAGCACTGAGCCCACAGAACATCCTGCCAGCACCCTGGCACGCTTCTGGTGATTCCCCTGGGGAGGAGGAGCTCTAGGCACTGTTATTACCACAATTTACAAAGTCAATACCAAAAGGAGACATGCTGCTGAATCACCCACATGAAAAGAGGAGGCAGAGAAAGAGGTACACCACCCTCCAGAAGGACAAGGCCTTATGTCAAAGCCCAGCAGTTTTCTTGTGCCACAGCCACAAAGCAGCCAAGCACTCCAGCTCTGCCAACTGGAGAGGGACTGCTCCTAGAGCTGACCTGCACGGTCCCCAGCAGTACAGTCCACCCCACCAACAGCATGGGGAAGGTTATTCAGGCCCTGCTTTTCAAAAGGCTTATGGCTTACCACATTGCCCAAGATGGAGAGGTATAAGATGCTAACAGACAACTTTGCTACTGTGTCAGTTAAGGCTTTTTCTTGGCAGGGGATAGGATGGCAGAGTGCCATCTCTGCCACGGCACAAACACTGCTCTGAAGTGTGTGGCCATAGACAACCCTGCTCAAATACTCTTTACCATGGGAGGGGTATGCTCAGAAGTGTTGCACTGTCCCTCTTCTCTATTTATTTCTCATTCTCTGCTCCCTAGGAAACTGAGAATCACATTAGCATCTCCCTCTTTTTTGTCCTACTTTGAATGCCGAGTAGCTAGCACCCATTATTCTGTGACAGTGTCCCATCTTACTGACATGTCTTGAATATGTACATTTTTATACTGCTTTAATAGTGCTATTTTAAACTTTAAAGCCTGTCACTTGTCCTCATGAAAGTCAGATAGAAAATAATGCTATTCTCATATTTTTCTGGTCTTTACATCCAAAGCAGGAGTCCCTAGAGCAAGCCTCTGTCCTCCTGTTGGTAAGAATTTCTGTAGCCAGTTTGCACACTACTGACCTGCAACTACAACTGAAGGGCAAATTCTAGTACTAAAACTACAGCACATCTGCAACACTGAGGGCTTGTTCTGTGATCATGGTCACTTACAAGCCCACAATTTAGAGTTTTTGGCTAAGCAATAAACACAGTATTAAATGAGAAATACAGAAATCAAAGACTACGAAGGTAAAGACTGTAATTATGGCTGCTTTACCTTTGTATGGACACAGGTATGTACCACTAGTAGTGCACTAGTATGAGATTAAGAGGCGGACTGCAAAACCGAGTCTTGAATCCAAATCTCCCCCAGTCCCAGAGGCCCAAACTCCAGTCTCTGAATACAGGCACCTTCCTACAATTTGGGTTTTCCCAAAATATCTCATAAGGAAGAGACTTTCCATTGCCATCTACAAAGAGGCAAAATGCAGAAGCTGTCCTCCAGCAAGCTGATAACAGCATCCTCATGTTCTTCAGAAATACTCTCCTGACTCAGGGGTAAGATTGCAGGGCTGCAGACCCCATGCTTAGACCTGAACACTCTCAAGCCTCGATCCCAAGTCCTGGGTGCAAAAATCAGCTGATTGGCTCAGGAAATCATGCTAAGGCCTGTTCTACTTGACAAAGAAATTCCCTATGGCAGACTAGCAATAGCCAACATAACCTGGCTGCATTTCCTGTACAGGGGAAAAAAGGCTAGTGAAGACTGCATAGTGTTGAGCCCTAGAGCTGTCTTCTCCTCTTCCTAGTGATAACTACTGCATTTCATCAGAGCATGTGTCACCAGCAAATTATGAGTTAACCAGGGGGATAGACTGAAGAGCATATCTCTTATTTATCTCAGCCTGTAGTTTAAAAAAAAAATCTCTTAGATCCAGGTGCAAATGTCCCTTTTCTTGACCTACAAGGTATTTGCCATACTGTCTGTCTCTAGGGTTAAAAATCTCCCTGGCAGTAAAGTGCTTCTGTAAACACTCCCACTTTATCTGCAGAGAGTGAAAATCCCAGCAGTACTGGAAACAGATATAAATGGAAACTGTTAAAAAAAAACAATTAAAAAAATTCTGCATATGCTAAGAGTAGCAGTGATTTCTGGCAAGAATTAATTAAATCAGATGAAACATTTCTGATATGATTTGTGTGCTATCAGATAATTTAATTAGTTCTAGCTTTTAGTTCTTTGTAACAAGCTTCTGTGAGGGTGAAAAAGAAATAATTGTTTATTCAAATGGCAATAATTTGGGTTTCTTTAATTGACTCCTAGCATGAAAGCATTGATTCCTGCTGTTTTCTGAAATGCTGGGTGGAAAAGTTCCAGCACAATCTCCAGTTCCAGAGACCACTCAGTCCATTCCCCACTGCAGCCTCCCATCTGCAATCTAGCCCCCTTCAACCCTACCACTTCTCCTGCCTTGTCTTTACACTGGCAAGCATTGATGCAGGGCTTAGCCATTCTCGAGTGCCAGTGGGCTTATTAAGTATTCCTCTGTGAAGCTGATGATGTGCTCATAAATAATATTGGTTGGACTGAAATACATTTTATTTCCAGCAGGCTGGATATTCTGGAAAGGAAATGTTTTGAAAAGAAAAAAAATTCAGACACACACAGTGTCAAAAAGGTAAGAGGTTTTGGATAATAAAAAATCTTTCTTAAAAAAGCATTTTTTTCCCATAACTAAATTTAATTCACCAATCTTTGCCCAAGGACAGGAGAGGAAATTGATTTTGCTTCACTATCAGCATACAGCGCAGAAATGTCACTGAGCCTACAAAGACACATGCTAGCAGTTTTAGAAGTAGGGCTGGTAATCCTGTTTCTGCAGATTGCTAATTTGTTGGGTGCCAGTCAGTAAAAAGGTTGTATAACTCCTGCTGGGTAAAAGGTGGTATAGGACTAAGGCATACAAAGAAGTTAGGGGAAAAAAAAAAAAACAACCAAAACACACAACACCAAACAAACCCAAGCCCCACAACACATTTCTGCAGTTTGAAACTCCATGGAGGCATATTGCAGATTTATGCCTAACCCAATGCTGAATTATAGGTCACTGCTGTAAAACCAGAATTCCTTGCCTTACTTAATCTAACAAGGTCCGTGAGAGAAGAAAACGGCCCCAGTTTGTAAGATCTAAGGGGCTGAGACCTTATCTGCATGCTTTCCTGTAAAGCTCCAGGTGCACTGTGAGATCTATATCATCAGTTCCATACTAAAAACTATGTTGTTTAAAACAAAACAATCAAAGGCTCGAAAGCAAAGCTCTCAAATATCATGAAACAGCAAAGCAAAGGTTGCCTAATGTAACCTTCCTTCTGCCTCCGGGTTGTATGGTATAATATACTGCTTCACTCTGACCAGGTACTGCCCCCACATTCATTCTTTTGGCAAGAGCCCCTGCTCCACTCCAGGCACAGGACCGACAGCGCTCTGCATACAAAGCAGCTCTTCAATATGCTTTTTAATCTTGGCTCTTCATCATGGGACTCGGGCTTCATCTACTACAAACTGTCGCAACACTGCATGAACAGTGACACTTTTCCATTCTACACTGTTTTTTTCTTGCTGTTCAGCCCCAGAGCCCCGGATGCTTTGCACTAGTTAACACATTTATTCCAAAATGTCCATGTGAGGTGAGGAAATATCCCTCATTTAGAGAGTAAGATTGAGTTACTTTCTAAAGAAAAGTAGAAAAGTGGCAGGAAAAGCAACCAGATCTCTGGAGTCCCAATCAACAACCTAAATCATCATTTTTACAACAGGCCTCTGGTCTTTATTCACATCACACAACTTCTGCTAGAGGTTGGGGTTATGCCAGAGACATAGCCCCATTCACTGACATAACATAAATCTACCCACTGTGACTCCAGACCAATATATTATATGACCCTGCTCTAGGTTTCCTTAGGGTGAAATTCAGTCCTGTGCAAAGGGCCAGCATTTACATCCTTTCTCAAAAGTTTGCAGTTGTGTGTGTGCCTCACACTTACCCTCTGATCTTTTCTGGGAAAGAAAAAAGTCATGCTGTTTACCCACTAGACACTGCGATCACATAATTAGAGGCACATGTGTACGGACTATGATTAGAAGGGGCAGAGTAAAGGTTACACTGGCTTCTTAAAAGCACCTTGATAATCTAAAAAGTAGGAAATTAAATAATAACAAACTCTACATTAAAAGTCATTTTACACAATGAATTAAGGAACAAAGTAATCTCCACCTTTCAATCATCATATATATAGCACAAGTATGTTCTGTACACTTGAACACCTTCGATCCGCAAATCAAGAACATTTATCTTATTTAAATGTATGTCTTAGTATGTGAAAGGAAAGGCCTCAGATTTCTTCACAGAGGTACCTGCTCAGTTAAGTGAAGGAGAGGACTGAGATGGCATACTGGTCTCATTCCTTCTGTGCTCTGCCAAGTTGATGTATTTCCAGGTATCCATCTGCATGGCCAGTGAATACCCATAAGCAGTGGAAGTTCCCTGTCCCTTTATATCTGCAGGTGATTCCCAAAACTCCTTTGTTTCAGAGTTCCTGAGAAACCAGTGTGCAAATAGTGTTTTCCAAAATCATGCCTAAACCAATTTTCATTCCTAAATCTGATTTTCACTGGAGCAATTATATCTACCAATTAATCTGCTGAAATCACATTTTCATTGCCTGCTTTGAGGCCCATAAATCAACCTAAAGATCAAGTTTGTCAGAGCAGAAGTGCAGCTCCTCACACACATGCATGCACATGTGCTTCCTTGGTCTTTTGAAACATTGTGGGAGGGGGGAAGCAACAAAACCCCCCAAACTCAACCTCTAACGCAAATTTACCAAATCAAACATTTAATGTTCAAAACTGGTTCTTTTTACAGTCCTAGTATGTGCCATAGGCTCCTTTTTCACTGAATGGGTGTTAATAAATTTAATAAATGGTTACAAGTGACTGAAGAAAACAGACCTACCATATTCAGAATGCCACTCTTTGCTGCTGTCACTTCTGCTTTTGAATTTCTTCCTTTAAAACATATTTTATGTTTAAAAGTAAGCATAGACTTTTCAGGGTGGCTTTTAGCCATGCAGCTACTAAGCATCTCTCATAAAGTAAGTATTTATATTTGTAAGAGCCTTCTGAATAAAGGGAGAATTATTCCCACTTTGCAAATTGTGCAGCTATTGTACCCTGTTTGTCCCATAGCTGTGCCAGTATGACATTACTGCATTCCAGTCCCCTGCCTGTATTACTGCAGTATCTGGGGGAGCCAGGATGCTACTGGCTGCAGCAGTGTTGACATAGGGAGCAAAAGGTGCACCTCAAGCAAAGACCCTGCAACTGGGCTGAAAGGGGGAATTGAACACCTGGAAGTCAAGACAGAACAAGCTCTGGGCTTCTCTGTGTGGGCAAAACTGAGTTTTGCTGTCCTAGTATAAAGGGGCTGGTGGCAGCCTAGTGCTAGGCTAGTGCTAGCACCTAGAAACAATCACAGAAAACAATCTCAGAAAGTCTATTAATACAAAGACCCAGTGCTGGCTCAGAAACCCACCAAGCTAATTGCTAGAAGCACAGAGTGAATTTTGGAGAAGACTCACCCTAGGTCTGCCATGCTTGTATTGCTCTTCCCTGGCATCTTTTATTAACCAATGTTGGAGACAGACTACAGGCTTAAGTGTCTCCTCCTTTGATTCAAATTGCAGTAGCTCTGCTCTTACACCAGTACATTATGTCAGGGCATTTCAACCACTGGGAAAGGCTAGGGCAGGGATGGGAGCAAGAGCTGGGGACTGAGCCTTGCTGAGTTGCACTTGCTGCTCCAGGTGCCCCTGAAAAGATGCCAGAGTAATGGCAGCCAGGTGCTATCTGACTGGCTCTGTTCCCTCCTGGAAGCAGCAGCTACCAAGGCTGCTTCCCTGGGCCACAGCCAAAGCAGTCACCACAGCTCCAACTTCTGGTTTGGCTGCCCCTGGTAATTGCCTATTTTGCCTATGTCCAGACCTTCCCAAGGCCACACAGAAGGGGAAGCTACACCCAAATTCCAAGTCTCAATATAGTAGCTTAGCCACAAGATTGTCCTCCCTGGCTTCCTTCTCAGGCACATATTGCCTCAGTCTTTCTATGCCAAATACAGAGCAGTGTCTCACTAAACAGTATTTCCTTACCCCCAGCTTCAAAGGGATACGTTCACTTAGTGTTTTAAAACAAGGGATCAGCCCAGGGAAGAGCTCTATCAGAAGGCTATGGTTTACCTTAAAAGCTAGCCAAAACAGGCACAAATGCAATCTAATAGTCTCTGGCAGGGTGGCAGGGTATTCCATGACTAAAGCCATGCTGCTGAAGATGTTACATGCGCTCCAGCCCACATTCTTAAATCCATGTTCACTCTCCTGCCCAACAGCACAGAGATAAGCAAAGGAGGGGGGTGTCTGGCCTGTGCACTTTGCCTGGTAAACAAGTAACCACCATAGCACACCGGTTACAATGCGTACACTGTCTCCTTGTGCTTACCCTCACCTACTACCTGCATCTTTCCTGTGGAGTGCAATAGTCTCTGATGGTTACAGAGCATCCTCCAAGGTAATCTCCAATAACTGGAAAATAAGGAAAGAAATTCTACCAGCTACTGAGTCAATGAGAGCTTCAGTAATTCAAAAGGACATTTCTAACAGTGGAAGCATGATGCAGGGTGTGCTAATGCCCAGGCTTGCTGATCACTCTGTACCCCAAAATCTGGCAGACACAGCTAGGCATGATTGCTAGAGGCTTTCTCAACTTTTATGCAAACTCTGAATCTCCAGAAATCCCAACACATGTAACCCTTGAGGAGGCTTAATGTGAATTCTTTGCTCTCATTGTTCCCCTGTTCACATGTTGGGAGACTTCTTTCTGCTTCCTCCTTGTCAGGGGAGACAGCTTCAACAATATGGATTTTATTGTACACCCCCTACATCCCACTTCTGCCCCTTGTCAATAGCACAGAGGCCTAAACGCCATCTCAGCTGCAGAGAGGAAATGACTATTCACAAGACACAAAGGTTTATGGATTTCTGCCTAACAAAAGATTACTTCTAAGCAGACTCTTCATGTACTGTTGCCTCATCTCTTCCAGGAGGAAAGCTGACAGCCTCCAGTATGCCCACCACCAATGAGTAAGAGCACTCTCCAGGGCAGGTGTACTATGCAAGGTAGCTTCTTAATCTTCTCACATGCACAAGCGCTATTTTTCATACCAGCTGCATCTTAAACACTCGGTTAAGATGGTGATTAGTGGTGGTGGTAGGGTGTCACAGTGGGAGCTTTCTTAAGAAGAAAAGGCTTTGATTGAGCCAATGAAAGCTGTTGCCAGGGAACCAGATGCCATGAACACACCACTCCAGCAGTGCAAGAATACAAACCATGTGAGTGCTGGACTGAGCTTTAAATGCATTTGCTGTCTGAGGCCTGAACACACCATTAACTCTTTCAGTACCCAAAAGAGTTCACACAATGAACTGGGAAGATGGGAATCTGTTACAAACGCAGAGGAGAAAAATATCTCCTGATATCTCTGTATTACACCCTGTTGATCCAAAAGAAGAACAAAGGGGGGAAACTTTTGACCTTAAGTTTTTGACTAGCAAAGGAGGTTTGTTTATTCTGTAAAGTATGTAAGGAAACTTCTCTTCAAAGTAACGCTTAGTTTTACACTGATGTGAAAAGGAATCAGATAAGTGCTCAGATAACCCTATAAAAGTATTAATTTTGTTTTTGTAGGTGGTGTTACACATGAAGTTTGACAAGCACAGTGTGTTCACCAGTCCGCTCCTCTGCAAGAGGAACAGAATAGCTTAGATTCCATTTTTCCCCAGATCTGAGCTGGTTTCCAACACAAATGTTACCGATTTGAATTTTATCTGATCAGTTGCCAATTTGTTTCAAAGTTAACTTTCCACTCTGATTACTAAACAGCCTTGTACTCTACCGACAGAGCATTTTTTCCTAATGTAAATTCCACAGTGCTCTGCAACCCTACCAGTAAAGCACAGCTAAATCTCTAATTAAAAATCATGCCTACCATATGTCAATTCATAAGAACTAAAATTAAACTAACAAGGGACTGGAACCAAAACGTTTTTTGAACACAAGAGCTGCCTGCTCTGCTCCATTTGGAAGCAATAACATGTGGAAACCTGGGTAGTTCTTGCAGGACAATGACTAGTCCCAAACATTTTCACCTTTGGGCTTCCAGTTCAAATCCAGCACAGGTTCCTAAGTACGAAAAGCCATTCCCACTCCGTAGCCTGAGTGAAAGCCCCTCCATTCCCACGTAGCCAGTACTGGCTGTGTGACTGCTTTGATCCCTCAGAGTCAGTAACTGTGTTGAGCAAGTAAGGTGCTGCTGGCAGCACTATACTGAACTCCTCCATCAGTCTCCATTTCAGCCTTTTTATATCCTGTGGTAATGCCAGCCATCTAGCAAGCACCGAGTTGGGGTCCAATGTACTACTGCCTTTTTATGCCTTTCCCATAGTGCAGAAGGCCTTGGGGGAAAGGCCACAGCAATACAATTATAATGCTTAAGTGGCCATAAAGTCCCAGTGTGAGTCCTAACAATCTGAGCATAAGGGACAATAAACCCTGAGCCCCTCAAATTTATTCTAGGGGATTGGCAAGAGTGGGTATAGTGCAAAGCTGACTTAAAGTCTCCACACAATTCCTGTTCCAATTCCTGTCCAGCTTGGTGATAACGGAGAATCAAGCTCCCATGTGTCCAGTGGTCATCCAAACAGGCACAGCATCTCACTGTCAAGATGACACTTTATTCATCCACCCAGAGACCGCAGCAGCTATTCCACAACTGTACTGCATAGCTGAGCACTGGGAGAACACACACACATAAACAGTAAAATACAGTCCTAGAAAACGCACCACGCACTCGTATAGAGCACCTCTCTTCCTGGATTCTGCAGGAAGTTACTTGAGGGTCCACAGCTCTGCTGGGGGCTTGGCCCCGAGACCCTGCATTAGTTACTAGCATGAAGAGAGGCTGCCTGCCTGCTTACAATTTGTCTTCTGGGTTTAATATGCAGATTTGCATGCCAAGCTTACTGCAGTTGTTCCCACTACAGAGCCCCTGTCTCAGGCAGGACGCAGCCATCTCTTTACAACAGTTCTTGCATAACCCTCATAAAACAGGGAAAAACAGCACTGCAGATCAGCTTAGGTTAGCAGTGAATAAACAAAGAACTGGAAGAGATTTCTACAGGCAGAGCAGAGTTATCTAAACACAACTTTGGCAACATATGAGGGCTGACAGCCCAGTTTTCTAACTAGTTCCATACAAAATCCCTAACGATCAAAAACAGTCAGTGTCTGCACTTTGTATTTTGAGCCTAAAACATACATACGCACAGCTAGATACTGCACAGTGGCAAAAGAAGCCATTCTGGTGTGCTGGCTTAGTGGGACATCAGGATGAAAGTGTCACTTACTGAACAAACATGGTTCTGTAGCATGCCAGTGACCTCTGTAGAGCTCCTGTCAAAGATCCTGCACAGATGTGATCCTGCTCAGTTTGCAAGAGCAAACAGAACTGCAGTGCAAGCTGGTGTTGTTACAGAAGCTATTAATTCCATCTCTGCACTACAAAGAGCTGCAGATATACTGAAGTTACTATGCTGGAGAGTGATAATTAACACTAGCTATTGCTGTCCCCCTCCTACAATGTGCTGCTCAGCTCCTTACCAAAAATAATCCCCCCAAAACATATGTATTCCTTACACTCACACACACACACTTGTGCTGCTATGTTAGAGGAACTTAACTGAATCTACAAACTGAAGTCCTCAAAAAATATTAAGTGCAAGATGTAATTACTGCATTTCCAAAATGCATTTCCCTCCTTCCCATATGCATCCAGATATAACTCTCAGTTGACATAATTGCATGTTCTCCCCACACTGAGGATCCAAGCCTCAGTGCAAAAATTACACCTGCTTCAGGACAAAAGTGACAGTGTCCTGTAGGACTCTGATACATCCTTTGTCACAGCAAGTGGAAGATGCACAGATAGTGAGACAGAAGACAGTAGGAAAATAAATTAGAGCTTCCTGGACTGAGGGGTGCTGAATGCTGTCCTGAACAACAGGACTCTGTTCCCAGACATGGTACAGAGCCCCTGTGCTCACTCCTCAGGCTCTACCCAATCCAGAGCCAACTGTCCAGCCCTCTGACCAGCATCCCCAACAAGTCCATCCTCACTCTCCCTTGCAGCCCACATCCTCTTCAGGTTTGTCCCCATTCATCTCTTAGTCCTTCCTTCTCCCTTCCTCCATGCCCAGCCTCCCTGGGGCTCCCCATGTCCTCTTCCTCTCTTTGGCACTGGCAGTAGATTTTCCATTTCCTTCCTCAAACCCTACTCTTGTTTTCCTTGCTCAAATTATTTCCCCCGTTGCTCTCAAACCCACCTACATTCAAGATCAGCATCTGGTCCTACTTTAACTCTTTTTTTTCCCCAAGCAAACCTCTCATTACAATCTCTGTCTCAATGAGATACACTCTGATACTCACTGAAAATGCATGTTTTCCTTAGCTGTTCCATATCTACAGATTTCAAGAGTTTCTTTCAATAATACCTTATTCTGAATTTATACATACTTATTTTAAAGGCATTTAGAACAGCTCTTACATAACACTCAAGAGTGCTGGGTTTTTACTTATAAAATATATAATTTTAAGATATAAACTAACAGTACTCACCAATACAACTGACAATGATAAAAAGCAATTGTCAATACAGCTCCTTCCCACAACATTCATTAAATGTAATAAAACACTGCTTAAAAACTATGGGGCACAGTATTAGAAAAGAATTGCTAAAGAAATGAAAAGCAGAGAATCAGCGACAGGCTTTGGAAGTAAATTGAGATTGATATTCTCACCTAAATCTCTATTTTCTTAATTTATATTTGGTTCAATTCATTATAAAGTCATGAAGAACAATCATGCTTGGAAAAAATTATCCTAAGCTGGGGAGAATTTAGAATGGCTTTGCCAGTAGAGACTCATTTCTATTGCTATTCTGCTATGCAAAATGTCGTTTTTGCCAACTAAAGAAAGTAGCTCCTCTGTTTGAAGACATATTTGTTTTGTACATTTTCTATTGCTGTTTGTATATCATAAAATACGTCGAGCACATGTTGAGTGAAAGACACTGTATAAAATTAAGGTTAAAGTTGTAGTGTTGTAATATGCTGTCTTTGTACAAGGCAGCAGGGGGCACTTCCACAAGACACATAAGAAGCACAGTTGACACACTATCCTGGTTTTGAGACCAGCAGAAGTGCTCACAGTGTGCTCACATCCCACTTCTGAAAGCAGAGCATGCTTGCAGTGAATGACAGCTCCCCACCCCTCTTTGTTGCTCCTAAGAATTGTCAAAGCAAGTTGAATAGCTTAGTGAGAAAATTAAAGAAAGATAAACCTGTACCTTTGAATGAAGTATTAAAAGGGTAAAGAGCTGCACACCTTAGCACTGGAAGAAGTAAATATCTGAGTAGATCCTGCCATCCCAGTGCTTGTGTGGGGGCTAAAGAACAGGAACTCTTATCACAGGAGTCAGGAACACAACTGAGACTCTTACCATCCTCCGCAGTTACCTATGAAGGGTGACATCTTCCTATACCAAGTCTCTGCAAGAAAACAGTTGAAGAACCAGAGGAAAAGTCATTCAGGTTACATAAAGACCTACACAAACCCACAGAGGATAAACATTCTACAAAACAGTTCCCAAAACTGATCTGCTTCAGCTCAAATAATACTGTTTTTCTCCATTCTTAGCCAATAATGGAATTTGGAAGATGCCATAAAAGAAATACAATAAAGCAGCTTGAGAAGAATAATGTCATTCTATCACCTTAGGGTATTTACTGCAGGGCAGTCCATCCTTGAAATCTGAACCTGGCCCTTGAAGTACTTTGGTGCTTACTTGTGTTCTCCCTAGCTGATGTAGGGATCCTAATTTCTGTTTGCCACCATAGCAACAGAGAAACAACCTCTGATCATGATGATGGTGGTGGTGGTTATAGACCCCAAGATGTTGCAAAGCAACCAGAACAGAAAGAGCAACAAGTGCACGGCACAGGTAGGAAGAAAAAAAAGTAACCAACTGCACCAAACCTACCTCTCACTTTTCAAAAAAGCAGGAAACTAGTTTGGCTTTTCTGCTATTTGGAGTTGCATGTTAACAAGGCACAGAGTTATGAACTAGTACATTTCTGAACAAAGAATCTGAGTGCTCTGATAATAAAGGTGGCAGTTCTAGGGGCAAAATGTGAGCTCACTGATGTTCCTGTGGCTCAGTGCCTAGTCTTTCCCAGCTAAACTGTGGCATTGGGCAGGCGGTGAAAACAGACCAGGAGAAACTAGAAGTGCATTATGAACAAGAGGCTAATTGCTGTTAGAAAATTCTCCATAGTTGCTCTCAGGGATTAAATATTTTCCATTTCAGAATGTTAACTAATGTTGAAATAATCATTTTATTGACAAACTATTTTACAGTATCTTCTTTGCAATGAAAATCGAAACGCAGTAATAACCAGAAGTGTAGTATAGTAAGAGATATACTTGTCTGCTATTGCTAAAACTGGAGAATCTTAACAAAGTTGTTGTTTGGGAAGCCAAAACACACACACAAAAAACAGATTTCTGAAGGGAAAATCAGTGTCTGTGTTGTTAAATGTCAGATGAACAGGTAAACCTGCTAGTTCTAGGATTTATGTAGGGGTTTTTTTAGCCTACATCTGTTATACTGCCTTTAAAATAATACTTTGTTTGAACAGCACATTCCATCAGAGTTTCACAGCAGCTAAAAGAACATACTCATTTATATGATGCACTGCAGTGTTGCAATGAAATGTGAATACATTAGAGCCTCAGCCAAAGACAGCTTTTTTCTTTGAGTTTGTACA
>VZTO01019915.1:0-53430 GCA_013400615.1 Syrrhaptes paradoxus | reverse complement strand
GATGGACTCCTCCAGCTAAGATACTATCATCTGTTTGATATGCATGTCTGTTGTTGCCTTTCCTACAACAAAGTATGCCAGAGTTTCCAAGGGAAACCCCACGTTTTTTAGAGTCCTCATATTAAGACTATTTTACAGCAACACCCTCTTCATTGTGTAATTAATTTCCTCTCTGCTGATGATGACCTAAGGGCTCATGTGAGCAAGAGAAAAATTTCCCAAGCTAGGAGAAGTCAGATTTATCTGTTCACAGAGGATACAGCATAAAAGAGCCATGGACTACTTCAAATGCTACAGTAACACAGTTACCATCTTTATAGTGTACCAACTATCCATCCCACCCGAGGTTAAGGCCATGTTTCTGTTTGCAGTACACCCACTTTCTAAAGATATCAATTATATAAAGAGAAAAGGAAAAGGAAAAAACATTTTAAACTGAAACAGATAAGCCACAACTGCATTTAATTCCTAAAACATTTGACTCCTGCACTATTACAATTCAAATCCATTAATTTCCCAGTGAAGAAAAAAGAAAATGTTTCACAGTAATAGTGGTCATGGATGTGATGCAACATGCCAGTTGTACTGGTGTGACCAAGTACTCCAGTCTATAAGCCAGGATCTTGAGGAACCGGTGTGATACAAGCCACATTGAATACAGATGCAAATATGTCTCTAGCATGCAGGCTCATCAACAGACATCTTTATCACACTTATCAGTACAGCAATATACTATGCCTGACACTGCTTGTATGTAGAACACTTGTGTTTTATGTGTTCAGTACTGCCCCTGCAGCACTTCCTGTAGTTAGAGCACTTCTCAGATCCANAAAAATAATACTTTGTTTGAACAGCACATTCCATCAGAGTTTCACAGCAGCTAAAAGAACATACTCATTTATATGATGCACTGCAGTGTTGCAATGAAATGTGAATACATTAGAGCCTCAGCCAAAGACAGCTTTTTTCTTTGAGTTTGCACAAACAGCACTCTGCACAGCAGCCCCAACCTGACTCAGTGATTCTTCAGAATTATTTCTGAAAGGATATGTTGATTCAGTTACACAGAAAAACTGAAAAACTAAAGCCTGCAGAACACAGATCAAAATTTACCCCCAACTTCCCTCCCAGCTTCAGCTCTGCAGTTCTACTATAGTCAGAGGGGCCAGGAAGAAAGCATCAGCTTTGTGTAGTTTTCATCTTCCCTTGAGGTAGATTTTGAATCTCTGCTGTACCTCCCATACGAATCACGACTGTTCAACCTGTTAAGCACTGCTATCAGAGCTATTATTCCAAAATGTAACTTTTGGTCATTGGGAGTCAGAATATGACACCCTAACTTTACATTGAAGAAAGCATTTGAACACCCCAATTACAAGAATCATTTGGAAACCCCTGCCCTGTTAGTTGCATTCAAGAAACCAGAGAGCTTCCCCTAGAAAAACATTGTACGCTTTTATTACAGTTTTCTCCCAGTGGCCCAGGACAAAAGATCTATTAGAGCCCTTCTCACCCACCTCATTCAAGGCCCACCAACAAACAAGAGTCTCAAAGCCTGTGTCTCATCTACACGCTTTCTAGGGCAGCCATTCCTCTAACCTCTGAGTGCGTGGGGATGCATCTCAGGCTGAGATGGACTCCTCCAGCTAAGATACTATCATCTGTTTGATATGCATGTCTGTTGTTGCCTTTCCTACAACAAAGTATGCCAGAGTTTCCAAGGGAAACCCCACGTTTTTTAGAGTCCTCATATTAAGACTATTTTACAGCAACACCCTCTTCATTGTGTAATTAATTTCCTCTCTGCTGATGATGACCTAAGGGCTCATGTGAGCAAGAGAAAAATTTCCCAAGCTAGGAGAAGTCAGATTTATCTGTTCACAGAGGATACAGCATAAAAGAGCCATGGACTACTTCAAATGCTACAGTAACACAGTTACCATCTTTATAGTGTACCAACTATCCATCCCACCCGAGGTTAAGGCCATGTTTCTGTTTGCAGTACACCCACTTTCTAAAGATATCAATTATACAAAGAGAAAAGGAAAAGGAAAAAACATTTTAAACTGAAACAGATAAGCCACAACTGCATTTAATTCCTAAAACATTTGATCCCTGTACTATTACAATTCAAATCCATTAATTTCCCAATGAAGAAAAAAGAAAATGTTTCACAGTAATAGTGGTCATGGATGTGATGCAACATGCCAGTTGTACTGGTGTGACCAAGTACTCCAGTCTATAAGCCAGGATCTTGAGGAACCGGTGTGATACAAGCCACATTGAATACAGATGCAAATATGTCTCTAGCATGCAGGCTCATCAACAGACATCTTTATCACACTTATCAGTACAGCAATATACTATGCCTGACACTGCTTGTATGTAGAACACTTGTGTTTTATGTGTTCAGTACTGCCCCTGCAGCACTTCCTGTAGTTAGAGCACTTCTCAGATCCAGTCAGAAGTATCCTAAAAGTACACTTGCTTCCATTTCTGTATTCTGTAGCCCATCAGACACCCCCCGCCCCGGTACAAACTGTGAAGTATCCCTGAAGCGCTTCCAAATGGTCATCCTTTGTAAATCTGTAAATGCAGAAGCCTGGGCCCAGAACTGTTCCACTTGCTCCTCAGCACTGTGGGCAAAACAGATTGCTCCCAGGAAAGGCTGCTGTGGCCATGGGAAGGGAGATGCATCAGAAAAGAGCAGAATTGGGAAGAGAAAGCTTTTCAGATGCAGTCTTGCTGCTCCTGCTGTCAACTAGGATAAAAGGAAGGATAAAAGCCACATCTGCAACTGTCAAATGAAACTCCACTCCGGTGGTGGCAGCAGCAGCCTGTCTTTACATGGCTCTGGTGTTAGTCACATTATGCTGCATGCTCACAGTCACTGCCCAACGCGTGTGCCACGCTAAGAAGATGCTTACTGTATCTTGTCTAGGGCAGGGCTTGTCTGGACCTAATCCATAAAACCCTCTTGCACTTGAGGAGAAGCCAATTAAAGTCCCCACTGAAGTCATGTAGTGTGCTGCAAATTAAAAGTGGGCAAAATCCTGATGATTAATTCACAGCCTGAACTCTGGCTTTTCAACACTTCCTGCTGTAGGTGGTCTATTGGAGAACACCATGGCTCAGGTCCTAGCTGTCTTGTACAGTAATTCTTAGGTACAGACAACAGAGCTTTATTTGATAGATTTGCTGATGACAGCAGATAAAGCCACAATGGTGAAAGCATGTAAAGAAAGAATAATTTCCTGTGTAGTTAATAAGCCACAAATTGACAAACTCCAAATCGATTAAAGGTTTTGTTTTGCTTTTTCCTCTCCAATGTCTACCCTACTTTTTTCTTTTCTCTGTCTTAGGATTATTTTAACTATAAGTCTCATGAAAGGTACTCCCATTTTAGCATGACTTAAAATGCAAAGCAGATCATGAAGGGCTGCTTGGATCTGTCTCTTCCAATAACCTACAGTACAAGAATGGGTGCGCTAGTTCTGTACTCTGAAAATCTAGCTGAGCCTTTGCGGAAAAAGGGAGGTAGGAGAATTGGCCTGTAGGGCCACAGGCATAGAAGAAAACTACAGATGAAGTTGCACACCCTCCAAGACTTGACAAGACCCATCTTGGCATACAGAGGAAAGCAGGTAAGAACCAACAGATTATATGAGGCCGCTGGCTCAGTTCCTCTAGATATTAACTACACAGTGATACTTCACAAAACCTCAAAAAGACTACTCTGTTCACTGATGTTAACAAACTGCTAATAAAATTAACCTGATATTCAAACATATTCTTTAGCATCACCTTCCCTACAATCTTCCCCTCTTTCCTTTGGAAGTTAGTTCTAGTTCATTTGTCATTATTAAATTTGTACCTGTTCCGAGGTTTTAAATGGTGCCAACATGGTCTTTGTGCCTCCTCAAAGGGCGAGTTATTTCTCAAACACATTGCTGTATGGAGAATTGCTTTCTTTGAAGCCCACATGAAGCCGTATTTTGGCTCTCAGAGTCTGCTGGAATTTTGCCATCAGCATCAACGGAGCCAGTTCATGTGTGGATTTGGTGTCTATGAACCCTGACAAGGAACAAGCCTTCTCTACTTCCATTCAAGTGAAAAAAGCTTTTATGCTGACTAGCTGAGCATTTTTTTTTTCCTTGGATTGGAAAGGAAAGCGTCAGCCATCCCACATGATACTCATCACATTGGCTCCCATATTTCTCAAGTCATGGTACATTATTCAAAGCAATTACATAATAGCATTTTGTATTCTGCATAACTCATTGCCATCAAAACTAATAAGCTACACCCATGCCAGTGACATGATTCTTTTTTTGCAGTGCAGCAACTCTACTTCCAAAAAAAAAAAAGGTAAAAAGCACACTGAGGCTTTTTAAGAGGATGAGACTTATCCAGCAATCTCTGATGGTGTGAGATATTGTAGAGCTGCTACCAAGTTTGTCTGGGAAGACTTTGCTTAACTCATTCTTGGATCCACCACCAGTGATATAATGAGTTAATCCCAAACTTGTGGGCAATATATTTTTTTCCAACATCCTATGTCTTGATGTGTGCTATATATACACCCAATGATATGTTCACAGATGTCTACAACAATAAATTCTCAAATTAAGCAAGTCCATGCTGTGCCACTTTCCTGATGACACAAGATATTAGTAAGATAAAATGAATATCAGGTAGTCAGGATCCTCATCCAGCATCATATGTTTTCATACTCTGATAAATGCTTAAATACTGCTTCCTTTTACATTGAAAGACAAGTCAGAGCTGACCAAACAGTCTAAAAAAACAACCACAGATTGGTTTTTTTCCCGATCATATCCTCATAGTTGTTCATTTTGCTTTCCTATGACTCTGTCTCCATGCTGAATGTCAGAGATCTGAAGATTCGACATCAGGCTACGTTGTGCCAACAGTGCTTAAAGGAGATGACAAAGACAAAATCTTTTCATCTGCACTCTACTTCATGAACTAGGTACAGACCACAGGGAGAGCACTAACATGGGTTGATGGTAATTATATAGCTTATAAGTACTGCAGCAAGCCCGATGGTGAGCTGCACCCAGTTTCTCATGTGACAGAAAGCATCATGCACAAATATGACTTGATGTCACCTTTGTAGTTCCTTGATCCTGAAACTAAGTAGCTTCTTCATCACCAGCACCATTTATTTGTCTGCTCCCTAGCAGCTGCAAGAGAGCTATGGCAGCCAAGGATTTTGGCAATGTCTTAACATCTCTAACTGAATCTTTTTATTCTTTGGGGAGGAGACTAGGGAGCTCCTATATTGACTTTATAGCACTTCACTCAGGGATTTCCGAAAACTGAAGGTATCCCTTAGGAATCAACCAATGCTGGAGATCAGTTAAAGGAACAAATTTAACTAGACGTGATTTCTTATTCCTGCACTAAGGTAAAACCAAATGAGTAGAGCCAAGGATCTGCTCCACAGTGATTTGATAGGGCCGACATTTCCTTGTTTGTTAGAGCATGTCTGCACTTTCTGGAGGTAATATTGCAGTAAGATTTTAAGATTTAAGGAAGGTGTGGGTTGAAGCTTCCCAAGTACATTTTGGAAGCACACCCTGAGGAGGGTCTGTGAGGGCATGAAGGAAAAAGCAAAGATACTGCCTTGCACAGTCTGCCACTAGCGAAAGCTCTGCAAGATCCAGCTGACACACCTACTACCAGACTGAGACTGCCAGACCTGATGTTCAGAAACATTCTCAAGCCCAGCTAAAGTCATCAACAACTGCAGGCGTTCTGAAAAAAACTCTGGCTGCACAGAGTAGATGTTTCCTGAAAAACAGCATTGGAAGGAGGAATTCAGCTTTTAATTGGGGAATAAATTACAACACAACTACTTCCCCTCACGTCTATGGCACAGCATCTTAACAACCTGTGGTCACAGCCCTTAAGGCTTTCCTTTCCTTGGACAGCTGTCTATCCACACTATTATTTATTCTGTTTCATTCAAGAAGAGTAAACACATATGCCTGCATATGTGTGTGTATGTGTAGGGCTGTACGGGTAGAGGACTGAGATTCCTCTTTTATACATTAGTTGAAGTTAACTTATTTATTTAAAGTCACACAGAGCAGGGCATAAAAGCACTGGTCTGGGATTCAGAAAACTTGGGTTTAACTAAATGGTCACCACCACTGAAATACAGAGAAACTAGAGCCTTCAGCAATCAACTGTATCATTTGTGCAGGAGATCTGACAGGAAACAGCAAGTCTGTGACAAATCTGACAAAGCTAATTAGAAGTTAGTCAGCAGACGACTCTGCAGCAGAAAGATCTCTTTTTGTCTTAATCCTATGACATACTATTACTGTGAGAGCTCACTAGAAGAAGCCCTGCTACCATCTTTGGCATCCCTGGTAACCCTACCCCAAAAAGGATCAGCCCAAAAGGTTTTTCAGAATTCATCAAATCCACAAACCCAAAGGGCAACTTCAGTTATTTATGCAAGGGACACTCATGAAAAAAGCAAAATCAAGACTTCTAGCCTGTCAGCTATAAGGCAAGGTACATCCTACATGTATTAACAATGAAACAGCTACATTTTTTTTTTTAATTGTTGAACAAGACTGAAATAGATTTTGGCACACAAAGGGTCAACACCCCCCCAAGGTCTACAAGCTAACTTCAGAAGCAGTATGCTAATGCCTACTGCCCTCCAGAGCATGGCCTCCCTGCTAAAGTTTGTCAATAATTAAACAAACTATCTGTTCAGTGGTAAGGGGACCAATATGATCACTTAATATTATGTTCTCTCTTTCATATACAAACATGCATGCACAAGCCATCAACTGGCATCAATGTGTAGTTGTTATTAATCTGACCAGATTGGAAACAACATTCAAATCCCTCTTATGAGAACACTGACCTCCATACAATTTCTTAAAGCTGTCTTTATTTTCTAGCCTACATGACTTTTGTAAAACAATTAATGCACAAGGGAGTTAACTACAAAATACCCAAGAATAAAAGTTGAAAGCTCCAATTTTTTAGGAACTACATCTTGCAAAATCATTTGGAAGCTTTGAAAGTTGCCTCATGGATGTTTTTATTTCTTGATAATGCCAACTTATTATCTAGGCTCCAGAAATATTCAAAGATCTCATCCCTATTAAGTACTATACAAACACACAATGAATCAACAAGCCTTTCTTCTTAAGAGCTTATATGTGAAATTGCAGTCTTCACTGAATAACAGGAGAAATTTAAAGGCATATGCCAAAGCTTAATGCTATTTATAGGTAAAATGTTATGAGGAGCCTAGAATATTTCAGCACTATCACATCATATAGCTTAGAGTGAACAGCAAGAGCAATATTTAAGTCACAGGAAGCAATTTGGCTAGTCATAATGATCTCAGACACCAACTATTCCACACAAAATACTTTGTATCCCAGCAACCCCCAAATTGCTGTTAAAATCTTAATCCTACAGCTTTACATACTATATGAAAATTTAACCTTTTATACAAGTGCATACAAATAACACCAGCTGAATAGTTCAAAAGGTGCAACAAAATTCAACCCTATTCATATTCAGAAATGAACAAATTTTGTATTACTAATTAAGGGCATTTAAAAAAAACCATGCATGTGCACTGTATGGGCATGAATGACCGAGTACACACATACACATGAATACTTTTCAGTCCTAGCATTTGCTGAGCTTCAAGCTAGCTCTATCACATCTTACATAGTAACGATATCTGGAGAGATAAAGAGGGAACCTTTACAAAGAGAAAGCCTTTAATCAGTCTTCTAATCAGAGTCTGAACTAATGAGGAAAGTCTCGGTGCAATTGAGATAGCTCTCGCTTAACTGCATCTGACATTTTGGAATAGATTAGGTTCTAATAGTCTATGGCAGAGCTTTCTCTTTAGAAACCTTGGGATGTCATTAATAAATATTGGCCATCGTATAGGGACTCCACACTTCTGTAGTAGAGACAAAACATCTTATAGGAAATCACTGCCTACTGTGTCATGAACCACATCAGTGAAGCCAGGCGCAACATCCATCAAAGATTAAAAGAGCAGAAAACGAACACTGCTGTGACCAAACACTTGAAATCATGTGCCGACTGCCACAAACAATTAGAATTCAGCAGGGGCATTCTCAGGCATTCACAAATCATGACTGCAGGAGACCTCAGGAAATGGGGCCACGATTAACCCATCCTGCTTGTCCCCAGCCATAACAACAGGCTTTTACAGGAAGAAGCTGCAAGCTTTCTTATGAAAAAAAGACAAATTTTCCTAAAATCTCACCTTCTGATCAGGATGCGAAGAATAGTCTCTTATACATGGAATCTTAAAAGTTACAGGGAGCAGGAAATCTGAGCTTAATTCTCTGGGTTTTGAGCAAGGAGGGAGACCTGCATCAGGGTTCTCATTTGGCAGCAAGGGGAACAGCTCAAATCCTGCAGGCTTGGAGTCTCCAAGGAAGTCAGCTGCTCTTGTCCCCCAGTGTCCAGTAACAACCTCAGTGCATCTTTGCAGAGTGCCAACAGGCTCCATCAGTTAGGACACATCTTGTCCTTATGCAGAAAGCAGATCACTACAGGAAGACAGGTTGGACGTGACATTTGCTGATTCTGAGTGTGTAAAGGAGAATGGAAAGCCCTTCTGAGCACTAGAGCATGTGAAAAACTGTACAAACTGTAGAATAAAATTCCTAGACTTGAATAACAAAAAAAAACAAGTCCAAGATATTTGGGGTATTATGGCCATAGACACACACAAAAAAGTGGAAAGGCTCTTCCTTTTTACTTTTTATTTTAAAATGGATCATTTGTACTTAGTCCTACATTCTCAATTCTGCTGCAAGACCCCCTGAGATAGCATGAGAACTGACTCTCACTTGCCATTTGAAAAATTACATTAAATTGGATTTTCACCAAAACAAAAAACCAGAAGGGCTGGAAGCGGTGGCTCTGCTGGCTAGCACAGCTCCACTGCCTCTTGAGTAACCTGCACTGGCTCTTGCCTTTACCTGAACACCACAAGGTCTGGTGCCCCCATCTATCCCATAGCCTCTTTACAGCCTCGTTCATATAGGCCCTCCTGCAACGCCTCAGCAGCTGTAGCTGGCTGAGGAACTGTGTAAGACAGGAGCTTGCAGAGGAAGGAGTTTTGATCAGTCTTTGGAAGTTTTATCTTTTTTAATGTAAGTTTAGGCTTCCCGATATTCTCACCTGCAGGCACATTTGTTGGCAAAGGCCTGACATGCTGCCTGACTCCAGCTTAAGCTGAGAACACCCAGTACTTTAAAGTCAAGTTTTACACATTTTAAGAGGACTCGCGGGGCAGGACATGCTCAAAAGCAACAAACACCACTGATGTTAGTGCAGGTTTTCTACTGCATGGTATCAACCTGTTGTTTACAATGGCTCTCGTTAGAAGAAATTATTAAATGCTAAGGAGACGTATATACAGAGATGCAGGAAAAGAATAACTAAATGCAGTAATTGGCTGTAGTGCAAAGGAAAACAGACAGGCTTCCACATGCCTCCTATACATGTGGGCAAGTACACGTTGGCCTGTTTTGAGAACTGCCAATAAATACATTCCATGAATCTACACAAACTAGATGACTAACCGGCAGACACAATTATAGTTCTATAGAATTTGCAGTTTATGCAGATGACTACTGTTTAGAGCACTTACTCCTACAGTTCATGTATTTCTCTTCTAGGAGAGCATTTGATTTTCCATTTATACCCTTTCAGTTCTTTACATGCCTGCTTGCTGGGGTGTGGGGAACCCAGACCTTTCCAGCCCAATAAGAGTAACAGGTCTTCCTAGACTAGTCCTTTATGAGCCACAGAAGTGACATGACTAACCCTAATCAGGGAACAAGTATGATACATTGCAGAGTACTTGAGACAAGGCAGCAAGACCTCATTAACTCATTTTCAGCTCTCACACTGCACAGCACTGCGACTTGTTCATATCATTGATGACACACTGCACAGAAGCAGAGCCTGGGACGAGGGCCAAAAACAGAGGAGGTGGCTAAAATCAGAATAGACTAAAAAGGTAACTGACCTTGATCATAGTTCTCAAATTCTTACTGATCTAGCTGCTTACCTGTAGGCATCTTCATAAGCACCTTCCAAGTTATTAATTAGAGCCTGTTAACTCAGCAGCAGCAGGCAGATGGGACAGACACTGACACTGAAGTCCTCCCACATGTATTATTGCTGCAGAAGGATCACAAAGGAACACCTTGGCACCCATACCTCCATTTCCTGAATAAATCGGACAACCATACTGATTGACAGATTTGCTCAGGCTGTACCTCTTCAGACTCTCCTGAACCTGGGATCCTGGCATAATAGACAGGCTTCCCTGTGCAGGGCATTAGCATTTAAAATTAAATTTAAAAAATAATTGAAGTGATCTTTCTTAAAATAAGTATTTTATACTTAAGAATAATGCAGATGTTTCTTAATTTATCACTGAGGAAGGCATTGAAAAAAACCTATTGCATTAGACAGAGGGCGTTAGAAGAGGAAAAGGAACAATCATGCATACATTCCTTCCTAAGAATAAGTAGAAGGAAAACACAGTAAACATTATCTTCAGTTAGCAGGATTTAGATGATTTAGAGTCCAAACCTGCTTCCATTCAAAACAGTGAACAGATACCAGCAGACAGGAGTTTAATCAGACCTCAGATTATTCTTAATGTCAATATACAAAGCCACGGTACTGCATAATTGAGCTCTCATAAGCTCTCACTTCCATGGTCTCCAGACATACCAAAGGAAGACACAGTAAGACAGAAGAGTTTGTATTCTGAACAAATCTGTGTTCGCCAGATTTGGCATTTAAATTTTGTCTAAAAGCCATGATGGATAGCCACAAAGCTTGGGTATATAACCAAGTGATAAACTTCCAGGCTATCCAGGTACACTATTTTGTTTGGAGACAGCTTCCAACTGGAACCTCACTTTATACCAACTTCCCCAGTTCAGTGTCTAAACCAGTTTTTGCTAAGCATTTCAACCTGTACACATTCATAAAATTTCAACTCCAATGACACAGCTGAGCATGAACAACTCTGGAACAGATGCTCAAATTTCTGCTCTTACTGGGAATAGTTTTAACAAAGTGTTTTGAATGAAAACAAGTATATTAAATAAAGAGCTGTATTAAGTATTTTTACTTTTTCAGATGGTTTAACAAAAACCTATTTTTCAGACTATTGGGATTTAAAGTGGAGAGGATTACAGTTTATTTCCTTTCAATGTCTGAGGGACTGGAATGGACTGAGCTCTTCAAAGTTCCATTATTCTCCCAACAATCTGTAAACACATACACTTATTTATTCATTAACAGCCCAATTTCCTCTCCCACCCAACCATTTTTCATCAATTATTGCCAACATAATTAACATTTTCTGTTCTCCTGCTCAAAGCTATGTATTTCTTTATTTGCACTCTATCCACTCCAGAGTGTATCAGGAATCCACTACTGCTTCAGGAAAATTCTGGAATTTATGGGAAAACATTACAGGACTCATCTGCTCTTCCCAAAAAATACCACTTTCTGCTTGTACCACCATCTTCAATGAACAAAGCCAACAATTTCACTTATGTATTGCTCAAAAACCTTTAAACAGAAAACATGCTCTAACTCTATATAATCATAAAGAGCATGGAGAAAATGAAGAAGCAGTTTATTTGCCATTTCTCTAAAGCATGAAAATATTGAAGAACATTATATGTTATAATTAGGCAGATGGGAGAAGGTTTCTTTTCCACACTCTGCAGGTTAGCTGTGGGACTCATTGCCACAAGATATGGATACCTGAAATGGGTGATTAAAAAAAAAGACAAATCTATGGAATTAAAAAAAAACCTAATCAAGTACTATTAAAACTTCAGACTCACTCAGCTGCTCCTTGCCAAGCACCAGGACAATATAGCAGGAAAGCATATTTCTCCCACAGAGACAAAATGTTGGGCTGAAAGGACCTCTGGCCTGCCCCAAGCAAGGTCATTCCTACACAAGCAGATGCCCCAATCCCAGCCAAGGCTGGGTTTAATTTCTCCTAAGAGGGAAGCCAGCCCACACCAATAGCGCAAAACTGCTGAAATTCAGAGACTGTGTTCCAAGCCAAGGATTTCTTATATGCTGCTGAAGTAATGGAAAGGCCATATAAGCTAGAGAGTGTGAGGAAAATTCCCAGTACAATGTGCCTCTCCTTACATCTGCCTCAGGCTTTTAAAACTAATTTCCATAGTAATTTCCTTCTCTACTTGACATTGCTTTGCTCCTAGTTCAATGAATACCTCCCCTGTTTGGTGAAATTCCTGCTAGGATACAGGATGTGAGCACTTAATACAGTCTGCATTCAAATTACATTTCTATGCCTTCTTCAGGATACATAGTTTTAAATTCCAAAGTACCGGTCAACACCTTGAAGAAAAACAAAATTGCTAAAGCAAAACACCACTTCCTGGAATACAGCATGAATTCTCAATTAGATAAACAAGGAGCTTTCCATGCACTGCACAAGAATCAAAACTCAATTGCTGTCCTTGAGTGCAGACTGTTGAAGCCCAGCCATATCAACTTCTTCATGAATTCATAAACCAGCATCATTCAGTTGTCACTGGGTGCATCAGGGTAGATAAAGATACTTGCAGCCAAACCTACAACCTACTATCTTACAAGGCAGCATAGCTCTTGGTGTTGGACAGGCATGTAAACTCACAATTCAACCTAAAAAAAATTGGACTTGCTCTGATCTCCCACAGATGCTGCACTTCTGCTCTGGACCTCACCAACTTCTTTCCTGTGAGACAGTTATTTGTTTCTAAAAGAGCCTGAGGACAGAGAAAAGCTTGTGGAAAACTATGGAAGCTGAGGAACACCTGGCAGGAGGAGAGCCCAGTACCTGTTCAGGCATTAGCGAAAGAATGGAGACCAGGGGCTGCAAAGAACATGACCTGGAGCCAAACTGCCTCCTGATCAGGAGTCCCACAGGTACTCATTGCTCCACTTTGCTGTCTCTCAGCCAGTTCCTGGCCTGCAGCTCCAAGTCCCCTCAGGCACACCCAGGACTGGTACTGAATGGGCACAATGGAGTCTATCTCACAGGAATCATTGTGCCAGCATATAATCTGGCTTTAGCACAAAACAGATGGCAGCCACATTGCTCAGTATACACTGGGAGGTGTTTAGAGACTAGAAATATCCAAAATCTTAAAAGAAAATGAAAAGTTTGAGGTTGTCTGACAGTCCTGAGGTGACGCAGAGAATGTAAGTGAAGTTTATAGATGCTCTTGTCTTAAAGTCTGTATCTCAAAACTAGGATTATTTTACTAAGTGATTGTGATTCCTGGACTATTCACTAAGACTTGAATAATATGCCTGCTTACAAATAATACTGAAAACAGTTAAACAGACTTCACAGAAGAATATCTTGCATCAATGTACCTATTAAAGTGTCACCTTTTAGGGGATCTCAATTTATTACATTAAAGTCAGTGAAAGTGCTGTCAAGCCCCTCTTGAGACCAAGCACAACTCCTTGGCTAAATGTTATATAAAGGGCAAAGAAAAGATGTTAAAAAAAGCAAACGAGAGTTATCTATTTAAGTAATTTAAGCACTCTAGCTAGAAACAAAGAATAGAAAAATTTTAAAATTATTCCTGCTCTAGCTATACAGTTTTAATCCTTTTGTGCCTGCTGTGGTATTCATTTGATTCCTGGAAGAGCTGATTCAGTACACTTACCAGCATAAAAACATCCCAGTCAAGAAACAAACATGTAAATAGAACTCTGACTCAAAAAAAAAAAAATAGTCCTTCTATAAAAGGTCATTTTGATTGGAAACTGGGTTTTCGGTTAAGCACAACTTCTTGAGAATGTCTGCTTTCTGCAGAACATTTCCGGTTGAAGACTGTCTTCAAGTCAAATGACAGAAATTCAAAGAAAACATAGAAATCAGCCCCAGACAGGATAGAACAGCACACTGTTCTAACCAGTGCTTCTACGAAAGCTTTCTTCCTCTTCTCTCCAAAGCATATGGCTGAAATGTCTCCAGGTCACAAAAGCTGCTATGGCAGAGCACAGGCACAGGTATGAGCAAGAACTATATAGAAAATCCAAGGGATGTTGAAACTCTAAACAGACCCACAGAGTGCTTTGTTAGGAACATCACACTATCAACAGCTCTCATCTAAGTGAGAAATCCCATTCCACTTTCTATGGAAGCTATTTCCCTGAAAGAAAGAAGCCCTACAACAGTAAGAAATACATATTTTTTTTTCCCATGACATATAGCAGGCATATTTGTCCTGAACTTGATAGACTCCTGAAGATAGACAAGGCTTATAAACATGTCACATTCAAGGAAGCATTGATTTGATGGCTACTGCTGTAACTGTCAGCTGTGACTACAGGGCACAAGGAATCTCTCAAGTATACATAACCTAATGGTTATGGCTGTGTGTGCCAATGCTCCGTAGGAAGGAAGGACTGTTACAATGCAACACATTTAAAAATAAGTGTCATGAGGAAACATTCCTCCTCCACAGGGGCATCTGGAGTGCAGTGCCTTTTTTTCCATTATAGATCCAGCAGCAAGATAAGTCTCCCAGTTGGAGGCACTGACCTGTTTTATCTGTTATTCTTTACGCCATCTCCCATTCTTTCATAGCTAAACAAGAATATGCAAAGAGCCAGGGTGTTAAAGTAAAAGGACTTAATGAAAATAGCTTTTTTCCTCCTATCCCATCTGCCACAGGCTAAGAACAAGATGCGGTAACAAAAGAACATAGAAAGGTCTGTTTTTTTGGTTTTGTGTGTGTTTGGGGGTTTTTAATGCTTTTGTAGTTGGAAGACCTTATAAAATGGTCTCAAGGGTCATAGCTTAAGCATAACACATAAAATGTGTAGAACTGAAACAAACCAGTGATCCTTCTGGGATCTTGTCTCTGACAGTGGGTAGTATCGGATACTTCCCAGGAAGGGACCAAAAGCAAACAAATTAAGGAATTATGAGTTCTTAGTTAGTGGACTGCCCATCCTTAAGGAAAAAATCCTTCTTGAAAAGCACTAGTTAGAGATTGGCCTCTGAGCTAAGGATCCCAGAATTAACATATATAACAAATAAATTTATGCACTTTTTTAGAATACAGTTTGTAACTCCGCCAGTTCTTAATGTTTCGAAAATAAGGGGAAACTAAAAAGTGCATACTACTATTTCTTTAGAGCTGCAGACAACAGCAAAATGCTGGAAAGGCTGAGTAGGGGTATTTGTAAGTTCATCCCTGGGGCTGATCTAGGCACCTGGAATAAGGACATTTGAAATGCAACAATAGCAAATGGTGTGACCAGAAATATACCAAGGAAAAGCACTTAAAGCCCCACCCCATGCTACAAAGACAGCAGGGTTGTTCTGTGACATTGTTACAAAGCTGTAACTGGGCTGTATGTCTAAGGTTGTATTCTTGTTAGAACATGATTGAGGTCCCAGACATACTGCATATTTTAATCGTGCTGTAATTTCACCAGGGGACAACAGTAGGATAACCAGGTCCTAAGATGCAGACATATTTGAGGTGGAGTCAGAGAGAACAAGAGAATATCCAGGAGTAGAAAATACAGCACCATTGAAGTGTCTTAGGGGAAAAGGCTCATGTCTGCCAGGAAGTCAGAACAAAAGGGGGCTTGGATAGAAATCCTGTGATAGACTTGTCACTGCAGCAGTTTGACAGGTTTACTTGAAGGTATAAATTCATTAGAACTTGCTCTGGTTAAAACCAAACAATATGCCTTGCAGTGGAAGCAAAAGAAGCATGCCCTATAGTAAGGATAAAGAACTGGTGAGACTTCTCAAAATCTGTATCAGAGACTTTTTAACTTTCCTTACTACAGTATTGCTTTGAAGAAACCCATGTTTCGATAGCTGGCTATTCCCTTAAAAGTACTGTATCAACCTTTTTTATCTTGCCTTTACCCAATAGGCTGTTCCTAGCATACCATAGTGCCATTACTCTCCATGAAGCTGTTTCTACAGAAACAGTGCTGCAGAAGGGAGTCAAACCAAATAACATAGCTGTGCTTAAAAAGGGGGGGAAAAAAAAAGGATATAGAGATAAGAATTTGTATTATGCAGGCTAACAAGGCACCCCTTCGGAATCAGTGAAATTCTTCAGATGCTGGATCAGGCCAAATGTGCCTACTTTTATGGTGCTGAGGGTTTGACAGGTATCTTTATTCACTGTCATCTCTATTGACCAGGTACTTATTCATTAACTGCTCTTCCTTATTTATGTATTTATCATCACTCTAAGAGCCAAAGGTTTCATTATTTATCAGGTTCAGTAAGAATTAGAAAAAGAGCTAATACATGACCAAACTGCAGCCTTAAGAATTATCTCCAAGTTTTAAAATATACAAAATATCAAGCAGGAAGGAGTAACAGCATCTGATTTGCCTTCATGCAGCTTTTCATGTAGTACCCGTACTATACAGCTAGACAAAGAACTAAATCCAAGCAGTAATGTTGTTCTGTTTTGCTTTTTTCCTGATAAATGTGCAAAAGTACATATATAGGATGCAGGGTGACAGAGAATATGTCTCCAGGAACTGAACCATAACCATGATCTGACAGCACCTGCTAACTTAGGAAGCCCAAGCCCCTAAGCGGGAAAGCATTCCAATGTGAAACTCCTGTCTTACATATAATGTCATTTCTCCTCTTTCCCTACAAGTCCATTATTGACCATGGAGTGAGATTGAATACTGGGCAAAACAGGCCACTTAGTTAACCCAATACAGTCATTCCTGCGGTGGTAATCAATATTTATCTGAATTTTAAAAGAATATGAAAAAGGTCTTCACTCTACTGAACTTTCTTTGAACAAGACTGCAAAGCATAAAATAAAGATGAGAGGTAATTCAGGGCACTTCACATCTTGGGTTTGTATTTTACAACAGATACCAGAAACACTCGGAAACACCACAATCTCAGATGGGTCACCCAGGGTTTATACACACTCCCTAAGAAACACCTGAAATGCAGTGAAACCCCAGAGGAACTCTTGGTCAGGCCTCTGCTTCTTCAGGTGCAGATACAGATGAAGACCAGGTCTCAGAGAGATATTGCTATAGAGAAATAAGCTACGTGCAAACTATCTTGTAAGGTATCTAGCCTAAGATTGGAAAAAAGGGATTGCTTCCATCCTGAACAGCATTCAAGCAGAGTCAGCTTTCGTACTCTTAATCTGAAGATATTTCAGAGCAGGTGTCTTAAATCACTCATGTCCAAAGGTATGTCAAAGCTCCTTCCTCAGCTGTCCATGTCAAAGTAGGATAGAGCCTCTACCTACATTGGACAAACTTTAAAAAAATCATATCGGATAAACCACCCCAAATTTCAGACTGCTTTGTCAGAGCTTGTCTGAATGAGCCAGGTCTCTTTGGCAAGTGAAAGCTGGGCTGGATGCCTTGCAACACACCCTTTCTTGAAGCCATCAGCCACTACCAAAACTTTTACCCATTACTGCACAGCATATGAGGACAGCCATCTAAGAGGAGGTAAAAGCATCTGGAAGAACTCAGAAACCAAAAGCAGAGTTATACAAAACTATGAGCTATCATGCTATATACCAGAATCCCATTGCAATACTTGATAGGAAACAAAAAGACAATTCCTTAAACTGAGGGGCAGAGGAAAAGAAAAAACAAAATTCAGCCTGTGGCCATAGCTGCACCTCCTTTGCGTCGGTTGGAGCAGTCTGCAGCCACCTTATCTTGAATGCCGAGGTGTGGCTCATGTAGCTAGCACGCCCTAACATGCAATGCACATCTAGATTTGAGTGTGTTCTTATCAGATCGAAACAGAGCACTGCTTGCTGGGACCTGTAGTCTCTGAGGGCCATATCTCTTCATAAAAAGACAGAGGGCCACAGGGCACATCACAGAACTCTGCAGATTGCATGTGGCCCTCCCACGCTTAGTCTGCAACATCACGTGCTGCCAGAAGATCAGATTTGGAATCTGCGCTGCCAAGGTAACAAAGACTGAAAATATTACAAAGACAGATTTCTCAGCTTAGGCAACACAAAGAAAGAAAACACCTGAGATAAGCATATCCTCCAGCAGGTACACTGCACTTGTCCTTTTTTCCACCAAATACTAACAAAGCAATAGCCATGTCTTTCATTGCAATCAGCATTGACACAGAACAAAAAGATAATGTGTGGGGAAATACCTTTGCTCCTTCAAAAACCAAAAAAAGTTGTTAATAGTCATCTTGTCATCTCCTCTCACATTGGAGACCAGTGTCTGATAGTCTTCTAGGTTATATTTCCATTTCAACTCCTGCTTCTCCAAGTAAGCATGCCCATCACTTCAGCTCAACAACTGGCAGTATTAAGCATGGGGGTTTTTTTGTTGATTTTTTTTTTGTTTCTTTCTTTGTTTTTAAAAATAAATCTCTTAAGAGTTAAACTACATTTTACATCGATAGCTTGACAGCTTTTGGGATACATTACTTGAGATGGCATGGGGCTTTTTACTTGTTTTGTGAATACGAAAATACAAATATCTAGGGAAAGCTTGGTTTGAAGCTGTTTCTCAGTAATCACCATTTAATGCTTAAATGTTTTTCCCCTTTAAATGCAAAATTCAGGAACATTTCTTCTTGTCACTTACTTGAAAAAGCAATTACTTTTCCCAGTATACCTGGCATTAATGCGACTCTTGAACTGCAGCCATCATTAAAAAAAAAGAAATTAGGAGTTTGCAAACTGAAAGCAGAGCAAGAGAGTTTTTCCACGTATACCACAGTCCTACCTTTCCCTTTGGTTCATCTCCTGGGCCTCCTCTGTTTCCCCACTCCTTCTCCTGCCTGTGCTTTCACAGAGTTCTAGAAGGGATCATTAGGAGCCAGCTGGTCTTCCTGCATCTGTAGCACAGGCCATAGTATTTCAGTCTTCACTTGCGCTTTTCCTTCTCTGCGTAGTGATTTTCATCTTCATCTGCCTGTCTGCTCAGGCAGGCTTGTCACCTGTGAGGAATAATTTTTGTTTGGTTAATGACATCCACCCCCAGAAAAAGTGCACCAAATCAACAAACAAACAAACAAACAAAAAACAACACAGCTGCTTTCTTAAATATTTTGACATACTAGAAGAAAAGGAAAGTCCAGAAGACATGCTAAAAATACTGTAGTATAACACAGGTTATCATAATCATCAGCATAGTCAATGAATTTACAAAGTCACTTAAGAAATCTAGCAGAAAAACTCATTGAATAGGTGTTCACTACCCCACAATAACTGCAAGAGTGTCAGATATACATCTAGGAACAAAAATTAGAGGCACTATCCTTATTGCTTTACATACAATTCCTGGTCAACTTTATGTGTGTTGCATTCATTTCCCAGTATGAAAGAAACTTCAATCTCATTAATAGACCACCTCTGATTTTAGTAAAATGTCTACTACTACTTAATAATCAAAGATAGCTGAGGGAGAAGAGAAAAACCCGTGTGAAGCCCACTGTGCAACAAAATAGGAATAGTCACATCTATGTCACATCGGTAACATACGCAATTTTCCCCCCAATTGCTAAGATTAGAAATGCTAAAACAAATATTAGTATGTGCTCCTAATTTGACTCCAGCTTGATGAGCTATTCTAGTTGGCAATTGCCAGTTCAGCATTGCACAAAAGTGAAGAATTAAGTTGTATTTATCAGGTTCCTGGTATAAACAAAAATTTAAAGATGCTGCTCAGAGCTACAGTGCATTCTGACTTTGCCAAGTCCAGCCTCCTCAAGAAAATGCAAACAAACAAGAACACAGCCATTCAGAAACTATTATTTTGAATAACTGATTAAGGGAATGAGTCACAAAAACACGGACTAGTATCTCCATGTCATTTACCTCCCTTACTCCAGGAGCTCTTTGTTACACATCCAAGCCAGAGACCATGAGCCATGAGAACTTCTTGGCTCCTTCCCTGCCTGATCTTATTTCTGGGCCAGAAGGTACAGCTAAGCAGCACCAGATGGCCATTGGAAGCTATCCAGACATACATCAAGGTCACTTCACCCGACCCCCCAACAGGCAGTCAAGAGTTTGCTCTAGAAGAGAGGAAGGCAGAAGCAAGAAGGATGAATGATAGCATGAAGGGCTACTACAAGAAAGGCCAGTCAGCCTACATCAGAAAAGACTGCCTTTGCCTAACGTTTGTCATCCTAACTTAATTTCACTTATAAAACTAACAAGTTCCTAGCTGCTCACCATTAAATCCCATCCCTCAGCAAATGGCACCTGACTGCAAGCACATCAGATAGTCCAAAATAAATTCCAATTACAATATACCTGAACTGTGCTTTGTATCAAATTTTGTACCATTCAGAAGACAACAAAGTTTTAACATCTCTGCTGCAGTAGTAGTTCATACCAACACTTTAGAAGGCTCAATACATTAAACACCTTTTAAAAATAAGATTTTATGTATACATAATTGTAATGTTCTCAAATATTTGTTAAACTGTGGCCATTTCTGATGATATGTGGAAGACATTGCACATGCTTTCTGTACTGCACCAAAAACTTCAGATGAAGTTTCAGTAGAAAGAACATGCACAGTGACCAGGAACTCAGCCAGACAAGCAAGCACTCTCTTTCCTAGTGCTCTCTATGTGCCCCAGTGAATGGCACAGCATCCCTCAGCATCACAATTACATGCAGCTTACAACTTTTAGGAAAGATAAATTACAAGAAAAACTATTTACAGCATTCAAGTTAACTCATTCAAGGCTATCTTAAGTGTGTTTGTGCTACTATGCAGATATTTATGTGACTGAAATGCACACAGATTTTTCTAAAAAAAGTTTCCAAATTAAGGGAAGAAGCCTATTAATTAATACTTCCTAATTAAAACTTTTTATATAGCAAATAAGTTGTTTCTGGAAACGAAGCCCTGACACACAATATCCATACAAAAACAGAAAGCGTGGTTGTGCACCTAATACTTTACAAGTATTAAGACCAGTAAGGCAGAAATTGTTTTCTGTAAGCTAGCAATTTACATTAAAAATTCAGTACTCAATGCTGCACACAGTCACCCAGTGGAATATAAGACAGAACCATTATTTTTAAGAGCCAAGTTAAAACATGATGTCTATTTTAATTTCTCAAAAATATACTATAAAATGCCTTGCTACGTGCCTCTATAAATCCAGTAGCAGATCCATTACTTAAATTTTGTAGCAAAAACCCCATGATTTGTACTTTTGTTTAAAAAAATTTCCTTTAAATTACTACGATTGCTCATATTTTCAGATTGATAATTGTAAAAGAAAGAACACCTGCAAATGCTTGTAAAAACAAAGATTAACTAAATGGCTATGGATAGAGGTTACCAGTGTGGAAATCACAAGCTACCTTACATATTTATTCATTTCTAGAGGCTTTATTTGGATTTTTTTTGTTGTTTTTCCTGTTTAGAAGCATTTTATGCATAATTTCATTATTTTATGCATCATTTAATTATTTTCCCTGCTACGCCTTTTCTGCTGAAGATGATGAGCTATGTACCCAAAACATCCCAGAATCTAGTCTCCTGCCACGAATTATAAAGAAAGATCTGGCATGCCAGGAGAGCAGGGCTGGCGCTACAGCTGCCAGCATCAGTGATGTCCTTCCAGACAGCACTTTCAATGCTATCCCTGTAGGGACTGCATGTGGTGCCCTCCTGGAAGAGGCAAAGGGTAAATCACTGCTGTATGTTTGTTCTATTTCTGCTTTTGTTTAAGCCATGGAGACTAGTTTGATATTTTTAGTAGGAGTCCTGGGAATTTTAGGAACTGTTTTTATTTTTTAATTATGTGCAGGGGGAAAGAGGGTTGGGGATTCATTTCTGTAAATTCACATGTGCCAGATGCTATTGAAAAAGCAGGAAAATAAAGAGGATTAGAACTCCTTTATAAATCCTATATATATATCTTTATACATTCCAATATTCCTATCAGCACAGAAGTAGTAGGACAATCCAGACATAGGTTTGAGTTTTTCCATCTTTCCAGTCCACAAGACGAGAGTATTCCAGCTTCCAGCTTCATCTCAGTGCTGGACCCTCTCCCTATCAGAACCTAAATGCACCAGACCTGCATGATCAACAGATTACACTGCATCTTGCACACAGCCCGCACATAAACTGCTACAGGCCATCACATGCCAGGTGAAATACCTGGCACTTTTGGTGTAGAAGCAAGAGCATTGTGTAAGCAGCAGGAAGGCAGGAAGCCAGCAGGGCTTTTGTCCACATAATGGATGAAAGTGGGGCTGATAAAAGCTGCCACATTCACTGCAAACCACATAAAAATCTGGCACAGGAGTCAATTGCACATCTAATGTTCAATGTGCAGGGCTTGGCAAATCTTGTCAAGGAAGTTAATAACTCACTGAGGAAAAACAACAGAAGAAAAAAAGATCAGTGGTAGAACTAAACTCCAAAGATTTTCCATGAGAAAATTACAGGCAACAAAGACACCACATTCAGTGCAGTAGACAAGTGTTTTGGTACACGCCTATAAAATACATGCTCTTGTCAATTGGCAGCTTTGGATTCGAGGCCAGGCTCACCCCAAAAAGCAATGGTCAGTTAGTATCCACCCCAGAAGCCATTTACATACCAGAAAGAAGAGAGAGTAAAGAAATACACCTTCACTCAGGAAGTTTAGAGGAGTTGCAGCATGGAAAATTTAAGTAAAAGATCCTATTTTGTAGGCCACTTTTCATTTGCGTGTATATATATATTCAGGAGTTTTACTCCTGTGGATCATGGATGAAAATATCCTGTACGTGAGCTTTGGAAGTGAGCACCCAAGTTTGGAACTGATCACCAAATTGCGATGCAGGGCTGCATTTTGGTAGTCCTTGCTGAAAAGGATCAAAACCCAATGCTAAAGGAAAACAACCAGTACCATTTAAAAACACCTTTCAAACTCTTTTGTGCAACAGATCACACAGCCCTTTTCAGCCTCATCATTCTCTGAATTATCAGATGACAATGTAAACAATTATTTTAAGTGCCTCTTAGAATGTGAGAATCCTCTATCTAAAATATGCTTCTGCTTTGGGTTATACAGATTGCTAACACTGCTTGCTTTTACATTTTCAAGAGTATTATAACAGCACTTCAAGAGGCACCATGGTTCCCAATTAAGTAGTTTGTCTGTCATTATTGGGGTTTGTCCATTATTCAGATGTCCATGTTCTGTTCAGCTTCAATCTAGATGAAGGTAAGAACAAACAATGCAAAAATTACTTTTGTTTATACATAGGTAGCTCTCAAATTTCAGACAGTCTTGAAAAACTGAAGAATAGGACCCAGTCAACATTTTTGTCACCGAGACAGAATCACTTCTGCTCTTTCAAACACTTCTGCTAACGTCAGCACAGAAAGCTCACTTGTCCAGAGCAACAGGAAAGATCACAGAACTGCCAAGGAGGGGTTGGGGATATTGTATGCTAACGAGTGGCAAAGCTGCCTTGGAATTTGCCAACAGTAAACCATGTGTTCCTTTCTCTTGCAGAGAGTCTGAAAAAAGGAAGAGGCAGCAAGTTTGTAATCTGCTCAGGTATTTCTGCTATGCGCCTCAGCTAATGCGAATCATCTTCTGACAGACAAGTTATGCAACCTGCAAAAAACTAAGTTGCAGGCTAGTTTATGGAAAGGAATAGGTCTTGTTTCTGGTAAGGGCCATCACATACACAAAACAATGTCCAAGAGTGAAAAATGCAAAAAAACAACAGCAAATAGAACCTTTGTCTCCAAGAACTTTCTTGCTGTTACAAATAAGTGGAGAGCTTGTCAGGATTCAGTGACATGCAGCAGAGCTAGTGATCTCCACTGCAGTAATGCAGTCAATGCAGTTTCATTCTGAGAAGCTTTAAGAGGAACATTACGGCAGAAGCATGTGACTGCATCACTAGACACGTGGGACAGATCACCTGATCAAAAGCCCACTTTGGCTATGACAGCCATGTAAACTGCAGTCCAGCCTGCACTAACCTGGGAGCATTCTGGACCCTCCCTAGGACACACACGGCATGAGACCGAAACTCCCTAGCCCTTCAATCCCTCTTCATTGTCTTAATGCCCTTGGACACAGCCAGGGCATGTTCAAAATGCTGCTGCACTCCAGCACTCCCCTCAGAAGCTGCAGGGAGGCAGGAAGAGGTGAGCCCTGTCCTACAGGGTGTCAATCAACTCCTACTCAATCTATAAGAAAACAATAGAAAAAAGGCAAAAAATTTTCTCCTCACTACTTTCTTTTCGTGATATTTTGCACTATCCTGTTACTGCACTGACACATTCTGTGTGTTGCCTTTTTATCGGTAAAAGGGTTTGCTCTGGGTTTTAAAAGCTCAGACCAGGGCAGGTCATAGCAAAGCCAGCTGCCAGCAAAAACTATGTTTTCTGTAACCATGCGCTTTTCAAACTTGATCTGGTACCTGACCATCAACTGTGACTTTCATTTTTCTTGTATCGCTCACAGTAGCACAGGTCTCAAAGGTCAAATTATGCTTCCAGTTACACACATACAGCTCCACAGAGTTCATATTCCCCCTCCCCCCAAATAATACAGAAAAAAGATCAGATAGGGAATGACATAGTGTAACAGGCTGTTCTTTGCTATTTTCTTGGGCAATGTTCACAGCTGGCAGTCAGAAAGGCTACTTTAACTAAGTTTCTTACACTACCATTTACTGCTTTTGCTATGACTCAAGCAAAATTCTACAGTCAGTGACAGTCAATGTTTCCACAACTCACATGTGATGTCTGTACGTTCTGTATTTTCTGGGAATAGATGTATGTGAAGGATCGACTTTGCTTAGCTTTTCTTATTCTATACAGAAGCAAAGAAGCTCTTCTGCCCCTGCAACACCAATTTAAGCTTTCTGCCTCTCAATCAATCTTGCTCTAGAGGCCTGACTCCACACACAGGGAAGGAGTGGACTGAAGTGAATGAATATTGCCTTCCTTGGGGTCTGCTGAAGACAACTTAAGCTTCATCTGCAAACAGGGACATCCTCAAGAAGAATTATCGCCTAGAGCCTCTTGCAGTGGGTTTAAGAAGCAAAGAGCAACTGTACATCTCCAGTACTTGATATGAAGGCCCTCTATGAGCTACAAACCAGCACCACCGTTAATTACAAGGCACTTTTCTGGATATGATGAAGCATCCTTTAAAACCTTTAAATTCCTGTAAAGCAAATGAATTCAGAGTAAAAGCAGAGATGCTCTTCTCACCCTAAGCATGAGAAAGCACCTCAGCTCATTTCTGTTGCACAGATGAAACCAGGCCCGTGACTGGGAAACACACTAGTAGCCCTGCCCAAATCTATTAGCATGCAGTCAGCCTTCCTCTAGGCTGCACAGGATGAGAACATATGCTGTAGTTGTATTTGGGGGAAAGAACTCAAGTTCAAATCAAAATATATAAAATTTGCTGTAAAACGTTATGTTCCAAGTTAAAACTGTATTACAAAAAAGACCAAGCTTTATTAAGGTCACCTAAAAACAGCAATAAAAAAACCCAATAAAACTCCTAGCAATATTTATTTAGCAGAACACCTGTGAAAAACATTCTTTTAGGAAGAGACTATGTAAGGTTCCAAACAATTCTCTTAAGTGAGCAGGGAAAACAATTCTAGCACAGTGTTAAAGGTGTCCCCTTGGGTAAGAAACATCACACACATGACACTTTAAAAACGTGAATGTAAACTGCATTAGCTATTTCTTCTAAAAATACAGCTTGAAGGGTAGTTACTTGCCAAAGTAATACCTCTTCTAGCATTTAAACCGTTTTGAACCATTATTAAAGCTAAAGATGTCTGACCTTTGTTAAAATTATTAATGATGAATGTTATTTTGCAGATAGCATTAGTGCTGCAGGATGCTGACTGAGACAATCAAAAAAGGGACATGTCTTTTTCAGATGCCTGGTCACAGGAGTTAAGATTTCCTACAACCACCAAAATATTTTTAATCCAAAGCAACAAACTATCACAGGGTGTACATTATTAAGCTACTGGAATGTAATCCCAACTAGAAAACCTACTCTGGACTGCAGTGGGAATTGGGTTAGACCCTTGATGCTCTGAAAGGCAAGAATAAAAAGCAAAACATTTTCTCTGATCATTTGTTAAGACACATCTTTAATAATTACATTAAACTATAACTTATGCATTTTCAAGTCCTATGGACACATGAATAGTGACAGTGGGGCTAGGTAAAGCATCATTCCAGGAGAAGCAATCCTGAGGAAAATATCAAGACAAAAAGAGATAGGAAAACAATATTAATGGATTTTCTTCAGCTCTCCTTTACAAATGTCACTGGACTACGTAAACAGAAATTTCTCAAAGGCTTAATGACTAAATTTGAGGGACTTTTCACAGGAATAGCACAAGGTACACTAATAATTAAAAACTTGTCTTTTATTAATCAAAATAAAATCAGGTATCTACTCCAAAGCACAAACACATTTCAGGTTTGCAAGAAACTATTCTAGATCTTTTTCTATGTTTACTGCTGGAGACAACAGAATTAGTTTTAGGTGTTGAAAAAATTACAAGCCACTAAAACCAAGGTTCTACTAAATTCCAGTTATAAGCATTATTCCTTTACATTCTGTAAGAGCCAAAAAAACCACCCCTCTGGGTATACCAAGCTTTCAAGAACCCAGAACTTAAGTAAGGCACTAATTTAAATAATATCGGAATGCTTTCTATTTCCTAACTTATATTTTCAAATGTTAAAATTACATTTCAGATTTTTCCCCAAAACTACGAGAGATATATAAATAAATAACAAAGATGGAAATCAGCATTCCCATAATCATTTATAATCAAGAACTTTAAGGTGAATATTTAATGAGCTAAAACCTGATAATATACAAATAACTGACTGGAATACTCTAAGAGTTGTGTATAGCTCACACATTCTCTTCTTCATTACCAGATTTTTAAAGAAAGCAGTCTTTTTTTCCAAGAAAGAAAATTAATGCTTATTATACTATTTGTCTCCTAATTAAACCATATCTTTAAACCCTATAATTAATGAAAAATAAGAATGGACAGTGTCCAGTGCATCTACCCTTGAACTCTACAATCAGCAACTAACATTAATTAAATTTTTACTTTCCACAAATGTTTGTTCCCAGGTTTCCACTTTAAATGCTGTTCAAATTGTCTCACTCCTTCAATCCTTTTAAGCACAATTATAAAATAACCCACAATTATTTTCACCAAAACCAAAGAAGTCAAACATTACAAGCTCAGGAACAGCTAAAACACTTAAGGCAACATTTAAATACTTATTTTCTCATCAGGTAATTTATTCTTTAAATCTAAGTTATGGTGATTATTTTTGCAGAGCAAGAAAAGCCAAGAATGGTGTTCCTTCCAGCAGTTATCACTAACTTAACACCTGTCTTTCATTCCAGGTAACCATAGGCACTGGAACCAAAGACTCTAAAAAAGCCTCCAAGTTCTGCTTTGAGATTGTCCTCCAGAACATAGATTTCTCTAATCTCAATTTCCAGGGCAAAATCCTGGTCTCAGTGAACTCCATGGCAAACTAGGTACAGGAAGGTGAGGAGTTCTCTCAAGTAGCCCATAGGAGACCTTTTGAAGCCAGTTACCGCTGCACCAGCTCCTCTTTGAAATGTGCTTTTCTTAAGCAACATTTGCACCAGTCAACACAGTTCTTTGTAGGACTGAAATAGCTTATCTGTTATGGCTATCTCTGGAAAGTTAGTTCTCTTAACAATGCATGTGTTAACAATCCATTTGCACATATTCCCTTCAAACTACACTGATGGCCATATTAGTGTCTAGCACGCAGACTCGCAGGGGATGACATTGCACATCTCTGTGACACATGTCACTCAGAGTTCTTGCTTCATCTTGCAGTCTGTCTCCTCTTTCACCCGTGCTTCAGAGGAGAGTCCAACTGAAGCAGGTTCTCTCACTGTCCATAAATCATCATACTTTCCCCAGTCCCCCGAGATGAGATATTCCTGTCATTTCAGTTTACCTTGCTGTATGTTTGCCTGCAGATCTCAGCCACATCAAAACAAGGCCAGCTGTTCAGTACTGCATGGAAAGCAAGTCTTCAGTGCAGGGGGGGCTTTCTATATTCTATTTTTCAGCAAGTAGCCACTCAATTCCTGCAGGATTCAAAGACACCTGTAAAAGCAAGAACATTTCCATTAGTGAAAAGCTCCTTAAAAATAAAAGAGCCTTTCCTGCGATGGTCCCAACACTGAAGGGTCTTCAATGCCACATCTTAGAAGTTTAGGAGAATAGACAGTACTTTCTGACTTCAGATACTACATCCGTTAACTTTTTAGCTTGACACCCACCCCCAAGACAGTTATTTCATGCTCATAATGATGTTCTGATAGTTTAGTAATTTTATAGAAGTGAAGGCAGAAACACCGTCTCCCACAGTATCCTCACAGCTAAACTGAGGAAGTGCGATCTGGATGGTTGGGTAGCGAGATGGATTGTGAACTGGCTGGAGAAAAGAAGCCAGAGAGTTGTGGTGAATGGGATGGAGTCTAGTTGGAGGCCTGTATCTAGTGGAGTCCCCCAGGGTTCGGTAGTGGGACCTGTGCTGTTCAATATATTCATCAACGACTTGGATGAGGGAGTAGAGTGCATCCTCAGCAAGTTTGCTGATGATACGAAACTGGGAGGAGTGGCTGACACGCCAGAAGGCTGTGCTTCCATCCAGCGAGACCTAGACAGGCTGGAGATTTGGGCGGGGAAAAATTTAATGCAATTTAACAAGAGCAAGTGTAGAGTCTTGCATCTGGGCAAGAACAACACCAGGTTCCAGTATAAGTTGGGTACTGACCTGTTGGAGAGTAGTGTAGGGGAGAGGGACCTGGGGGTCCTGGTGGACAGCAGGATGACCATGAGCCAGCACTGTGCCCTCGTGGCCAAGAAGGCCAATGGCATCCTGGGGTGTATCAGAAGGGGGGTGGTCAGTAGGTCAAGAGAGGTTCTCCTCCCCCTCTACTCTGCCCTGGTGAGACCGCATCTGGAATATTGTGTCCAGTTCTGGGCCCCTCAGTTCAAGAAGGACAGGGAACTGCTGGAGAGAGTCCAGCGCAGAGCCACAAAGATGATGAAGGGAATGGAGCACCTCCCTTATGAGGAAAGGCTGAGGGAGCTGGGTCTCTTTAGCTTGGAAAAGAGGAGACTGAGGGGTGACCTAATTAATGTTTATAAATATGTGAAGGGTGAGTGTCAGGAGGATGGAGCCAGGCTCTTCTCTGTGACATCCAGTGATAGGACAAGGGGCATTGGGTTCAAGCTGGAACACAGGAGTTTCCACTTGAGTATGAGAAAAAACTTCTTCACAGTGAGGGTGACAGAGCACTGGAACAGGCTGCCCAGAGAGGTTGTGGAGTCTCCTTCTCTGGAGACATTCAAAGCCTGCCTGGATGTGTTCCTGTGTGATCTGATCTAGGAGTTCCTGCTCCGGCAGGGGGATTGGACTAGATGATCTTTCGAGGTCCCTTCCAATCCCTAACATTCTGTGAATCTGATTTTTACATCAAACTACATAAAAAAACAGTGATGTTGACTATTAATATTAATGTCAATATTCCAACTGAGGAAAAAAAAATCCTATCACGTTTGTCAGAGTAACAGACTAAGCCAGAGTCAGCAGTTTAAAACACCTGGCTTGTAGGTTAGTCACAGTCTGAGCAAAGATTTTCTTCCAAGTTTGAATAAGAAAGCCTTTCCAATTTTATTTACAGTTTTTAAGTGTTCAGAAATAGACTCTGCTGAAGAACAATGGAGGTTTTTTCCCATTCTAGCCAAGAGATTCACATGGGATTTTTGAAGGTTTTTTTAGAAACAAGTAAGAGTCATCAGGTCACAGATATCAAGTTGCCCTCTCATTGCAAAAATGTAAATGCTACTGGTCTACAGAATATCAATCATTCCCTCATTGTACCACATATAAGGCAAAGTCTTTATATTTATTGTTGTAGGACGATCAGATACAGGGCCCTCTAGTATTTTAGAGCAAAAGCACATAAAATTTTTAGCAACCAGTCTCTGGAGGGAAATTTCAAGGTGACTAGAACAGTCCTTTATATGAATAAAAATATGCTTATAATTAGAACAGACTTATATGATCATTTTGCATTTCTTATTCATGTTACCAGATCACAGAAAAGGTATAGATACTTGAAAGGACACAGAACTATAATTGATGTTATTTTAATTCTGTATTGTAAAGAAACAACCTACATCATCCTGTTTAGAACTAAAAAGCTACACTACCTACTTCGTGAAAGTCTGAGAGGCTATAGGGAGCTATTCATTAGCAAGTAAGTAAAACCACAAAGTTCACAAGTTATTCCTGAGTTTCACAGCAGCACTTGAAGATTATCACACAAGATGTAACAAATGAGGTTATGCAAGAATTTGAGAAGTGAGGAGGTCTCAGATGAAAGGAGTAAGGGCAAGCTCTGGTCCACGGACTGTCACATTAGAATTGGCCACCTAGAGTTTTGAAGTCATTTCTACAGGAGGTCATGTCTGTGACCCTGCTCTTGGCACAGCCAGTATTTTAATTACGGAGACTACCTAAGTACACTCAGGCAGCCACTAACAGGGGTCAGATGGAGACAGCTGCTTTCCCTCAGCTGATAACTATATCTCCCAGTTCAGTCTCCCCAAGGAGAAAGAGAAGATGCATCCTACCCCCTGCATTGCCTGCACACACAGGAGAGAGGGGCAGACCCTCCACAGAGTTCTGATATGCAATTTTTATTTCACCAGTGTGAAGTTAGCCAGACCCTAGCAAATCTCATCCTTAAACCTGCCACCACATAACTGCCTCTGCCACTGCCTCATTAAAGCAGTCCAAGGTCTACGTGGACCCTATGCTATCTTTGGGTATTATCTGCATATTAGCAGGTTTGTATACCTGGGAACTGGCACTGCTCAGGCTGTCCCCTTTCTAGAAGAGAGAAAACAGATGAATTTCTGTTTCTGGGGCTGTCAGTCTAGCTTGCTCTGTTTGTAGCTTTGGTTGGTTTTTTGTTTGTTTGTTCTGGTTTTTTGTTTTAAACAATAATGCTGTTAATACTCACTCTATAAGCAAAGACATAGAGAAAACTGAACAAGATGTTCTCAATTTCATGGCAGGAGAGTCTGAATTAACTTTTGAAACCGGAGCCAGTCTTCTCAGATATTCAAACAAAACCTCTTTTACTGAAGAAATGACTAATAAGATATAAGCCGTATCTTATAAAATTCAATATGAAGTAATACACAAAACATTTATGGGAAAACATAAGCACAAATTGCATTAAGTGGGTAGGTAATTAGCAGACCTGGAGAAAGGCTTGCAGGCCCAAAAGCTTATCTATTCTCCCTCCTCCCAGTTGTGTCAGTCTAATAAGAGAAACTACTTCTCCCTACAAATTTTCCCTTGCAGAAACTTGGACCTATTTTTTTCTAGAATGCTCTGGTCATTCCCCCACGTACACCCCTTTGTAGTTTGTACAGATACCCAAATTAAGCCCTACCCCTGTCATGTTCAGGAGAAAAGAAATTTTCAGTGAACTTGCAAATAATAAACAATTCTGAAGATACAGTATACAATGACCACAGAGTCTCATCTAAAGAAGCATTTTTTTTTCTAATAAAACTTGCACATCAGCATCTAGCCAGCTTAAACAGAGGAAGAAATGAAGGATACTGGGCAGGACAACAGAGGTTAACGTAGAGGTTTAACAGGAATGCTTACACTGGAAAGTGTGCATGATTTTACACAGGGGTTAGAAGATGGAAACTAGTCTAATTTACTACAGAGGACTAAAAAATGGGGACAGAGCATCAATAGTCTCTATGTAGGCTAGTTCCCTTCCTTGCCTTGGGCTTGCTTTACACACTTGCAATTAAAAAAAATAATAACGAAGCTTTGGAATCAAGCATAATAAATGCCTCAGTTTTGAGGCAAACCTTCTGATACATCAGCCATTATCACGTTAAGCATAGGATAGAATTCCCAGGCTCTGAAGGGAACTTTTTTGCTCTTACTGTTTTGTTGTGTCTTCCCTGGGGCCTCACTTGGTCTCTCGATTCACTAAATTAAATGCTATTTAGTAATAGAGGGAAGATCATTCCTATAAGTCACTGTTCAGTACAGATCCTCAAATATAGTGTCACTGGCAAGGCCACAAAACCTGAGAGCACAAGCTGGAGTATCAGGATCCAGTTGTCTCAACACATTTATTGTATAAAGAGATGCAAACAAGAAAGCCTCATATCTGAGTTGGCAATAGAACACCTCAAGCTTAGGAGCAACGCTTGAAAAAGAAATATGTTTTAATGAAGGCCAGTCATTTCAATCTAACAAAAAAATGGTGAGTAAATAAATCCTGAAAAATCTTCCAGTAGTTATGAAAGCAACTGTCCTCTACAGGAGTTAGATTGCAAGGAAGAGACCATCACCATTAGGCTGTTACTCCAGCCTAATGCACAAGCCTGTTACTTTGCAATCAAGAATCAGTGACTGCAGTCATAACCACTGTCCTGGACATGCATACTGCACAAAGTTGTCCATAAAATTACTCACGTGCATAGTCCCACATGGTTCAGTGGGTCTCATTACATAAGTGTTATCAGGGGTCTTAGGTCAGGATAGTGCATTCCTTAAACCAGACAGATTCCCATTGAAGTGATTAGGAGAGCTTCATTTGCCAAATAGAAAGAATTCTCCAGGTATTTGTTTGAAGTGTGATACAAATTTACTTTGGCCACATTTCCACCTTTCTTTAATGTTTGCAGAAAAAAGCTATTTGAGTGCACGAGTACTAGTGAGCAAAATTTCAGACTCATATTCACAGGTATTTGCACTAGAACTTTATGTATGCAGCTACTACCACACACATTAGTTATCTGACCAAATCGCAATGAAGCAAGAACTCAAATTTACTGATGCCCAAGGGCACGTGATATTTTTGTTAATTTTTATACATACGAAAAAATCCTTGCCCTTTTGCAACTGAAATGTGGGCTACATTCAGTGCCAGGTAAATCATTTAGCTTGAGCACTGAGCAAGAGCTGCAACAGTGAAACACAGTAAATTAAGCAGACATCTTGCTAAATCAGCAAGATAGGATTGAACTCTTAGTGCTATTCACTACAAATGGATCTGTTGGATTACGGGTCATTAGCTCAACCACTTTTAACAAGTACAACCAAATAGGAATGTTATTAAACATTTTTCTTCAGGAGCAGATTTACTGGAGAAGATAAGGAGATTGTAGACACTTTCCATTACCGCTGCCTATTTCAGCATGCATTCCTGTCATAAGCACCTTTCATTCATAAAAATATCTCAGGAACCCAAAGCATCCTACAGATGTCTGCCTTTACATGCTGATGACTGCATCCTGGCACCCTCCAGACACTGACCGGTTATTTCCAATACACATTATTCGATAACCTCTTTATGCTTTCCTACCCCATGCTGTGAAGACAACAGGGCAAACTTTTTTGAAAAAATAAAAACTAAAGGCTGAACTTCACAATATTCTGTCAGTCCTAAGGACACCAAGACACTGAGCTTGCTCCTAACTGCAGGCCACCAAGCATTTTTTGAAAACCAGAACAATTATTTAGAAATGTAATTTCTGTCTCCTAAGGGTTTATTTCACTCTTACCCCGGTCCTCCATGTCTGACCCTTGCCTCCTTCTGACCCTCCCACTGGATAGAGAAGGAAGCCACAAGAACAGGGTCAGCCTGCAACCCCCAGGGATGACTTGGGAAAAACCTAGACAAAGAAAATTCTCCCAGATCTTTTGCAGGTCTTAATTGGAGGTCTTGAACAGGCACCCCTACCAATCTGTAACACAATGGCACCAACAAAAGTGGCAGAAAGAAATCTCCCTTAACAAGAATGATTTGTCGGGGGCAAGGACAGAGAAAGAAAATTAGAAGTGAAACAGAAACATCGGCTGTAGAGGGGAATGGATCTTACCAGCTGAAGCTGAAATTGTCACTGACTTACTGAGAAAGACCGACTTGCTGCACAAAAGCAGCCTCTCTCCTTTTCCCACTGAGGTCAGTTTGGGTTCTTAGAAATTTGTACCTTGGCCCATGTGCCATACAAAAGTAAGGGATTAATTAAGCAGGAGGAGAGTGCAGTTTTCACCACCCTGGTCTATTGTTTCAGCCTCTGCAGATACTAACATTTGTCACTGCTACAGTTCACATTCCTCCATATTTGTGGTTTCCCCACAATAAATCAAAACTATTTAAAATTTGCATTTAAAGGTCAAATTCCAGAAGAAAATAATCACATGAGGAAGGATGGGTTGCAAGGCTTTTTGTTGCAGGTTCTGAGCAAGAAGGGTGCAGCCAAAGACACAGTGTAGTTAGCTACTTTTGCCTTACCCTTATACTGATGGTTTCCTCATTGCCTTGAAAGAAGGCTTTATCCTGATTTGAAAGGCCATATTAGTCTTTTTAGGTTTGAAGCTATAAAAGAAGGACGAAGCATACTGTAATATCCTCAAATTCTTTACATTACTGATAGTCAAGAACTATAAAGTTGGGTGAGAAATAAAAATTAAGCCTCTTCTTGTTAGGATTAAAACAACAAATCTCAATCTACCATAAGCAATACATGAATTAAAACATCAATAATTCCTTTTGTTACAAAACAATAGTGACAACTAGGTCAAACTGAGCACCCATCATCTAGTCTCTAGAGAATCAAACTGTCCTGATTTTATGAAGAAAGCAGGACCAAGAACCTGAAGAAGCCTTGGATTCCAAGAATGAATTTCAGGCCTTTTAACATCCCATTAAAATAGGTCAAGACTCAAGCAAACTAGATTGTTATTCCATTCCAAAAGTCTCAGACCTATTTTTAAATAGTCACAGAAATACACAAACTGCGTCTTAGCCAGCTTTGTGATATAAGGAGTAGCTAGCTGAGAAAGAAAAAAGCAAAACAAAACTCAATCCCCCAGAATCAACTCTTGAAATTCCTAAAAAGGCAGCATATTTCACTGCTGAAAAGTGCATTTTTATGGAAGGGTGTTGGCTCCATTATCAACTGCCATGCCCTTACTAGCTCTTAAAAGTAGAACAAATGTTAGGAAGGGTTTTATGACTGGACAAGGAAAGGCAGGAGATAGGCTATTAAAAAAGGTATGGGAAGGAGTTAGCACAGAGCCAAAACAATCTTGCAGCTGCATTACATTATTCCAGTGGGAAGTTGCCAGGCTGGCAGCAAAGTTAAGCTCTATGCTCATGAAAGTGAAGCACTGATACCACCAGCTACAACTTGTATTAAATGAGCTTCCCACACCTGAGTGCCAATCCAGCTCAGTCCTGATCTGCAACAATTTTGCTGTTCCAGCCCTTGGCCTGTTTTATGCAAAGGCTGCCAGTCAAGCTGAACAAACTGTACATCCAAACTGTGTTGTGATTTACAATTAAGCTTCTTTCAAACCTTCATGATAAATAGTGAGAATTGTTCCATGTAAGCAACAGCTAGCAGGATAGGTACTTCTCTGCAATCTGCAAGCTGCTACTCATCCNGATGGATAAATATGAAAAGAATAGGCTAGGCATAGGTTAAGATATGGCAGGAAGCCTGAAACTCTTTTCATGTCCTTGTCAGCATGACAGAGGCTTAGCATGCCAGTTGAATGCTTTCTTTCACCTGCAACTCTATCACCATGGTCACCCACTAGACCTTTCAACACCAGCCAAAACCTACTGCTTCCAGAGACTGAAAGAATTTGTGGAGACCTTCCCTGATGATGTAAAACTGGAACCATAATGCAAACAGTGGTGTGGAACCACAGAAACACAACCAGCCTAATCTAGTTCTTTATTGTTTCATAGGGACACAGGCTATGTTGTTGGTTTACAGCTGTACAGCTCCTCCAGGTTACACAAGCTCTCAGGGAAGAACAGATATCACAATAATACAAAGCACTTTATAAATATTAATGAAAACAAACTCTGAGCTATAAAAGCAAATTATAGATGGGATCACCTCACTAGTGAAATACAGCTGCCTCTCCCCTGCAAAATTGCAGCTAATGGCTCACAGTGACATTACACCACCCCCCAAAGCCCAGAAAAGGGCTGGCTATCAAGCCACATTCAGGAATCAACTTTTAATATGTACAGTTGTGAGAACTAGTTCTGAAAATATTTCAGATATTAGATAACTTTCATTGGAAGTCATGGCCCTGAAACTCTTCTGGTCATCTTCACATAAAAGTTTACAGCCTTTGGAGGCAGCTGTCCAGAATAAAGGGAAGCCTCAGAACTTTAGAAATACAGAGATGGTATGTTTGGTTTTTGCATGTACCATTTTTGTATCTTGTCTAAATGTTGTCATATGTGTCATACACCTTTACAACAAATGTAACTTGCCAACTCAAGGAAAATGGAGCTTTTGGTTGTAAAAAAACAAAACAGCAGATCTAACACACACACACCACCCATGATTCATTTTTTCAACTAGTGGGCTGGATAACACTTTTCCAAATAGCAGAGCAACTAGCATAAAACATCTCTCATAATGTAAGAGATTANACCATAAGCAATACATGAATTAAAACATCAATAATTCCTTTTGTTACAAAACAATAGTGACAACTAGGTCAAACTGAGCACCCATCATCTAGTCTCTAGAGAATCAAACTGTCCTGATTTTATGAAGAAAGCAGGACCAAGAACCTGAAGAAGCCTTGGATTCCAAGAATGAATTTCAGGCCTTTTAACATCCCATTAAAATAGGTCAAGACTCAAGCAAACTAGATTGTTATTCCATTCCAAAAGTCTCAGACCTATTTTTAAATAGTCACAGAAATACACAAACTGCGTCTTAGCCAGCTTTGTGATATAAGGAGTAGCTAGCTGAGAAAGAAAAAAGCAAAACAAAACTCAATCCCCCAGAATCAACTCTTGAAATTCCTAAAAAGGCAGCATATTTCACTGCTGAAAAGTGCATTTTTATGGAAGGGTGTTGGCTCCATTATCAACTGCCATGCCCTTACTAGCTCTTAAAAGTAGAACAAATGTTAGGAAGGGTTTTATGACTGGACAAGGAAAGGCAGGAGATAGGCTATTAAAAAAGGTATGGGAAGGAGTTAGCACAGAGCCAAAACAATCTTGCAGCTGCATTACATTATTCCAGTGGGAAGTTGCCAGGCTGGCAGCAAAGTTAAGCTCTATGCTCATGAAAGTGAAGCACTGATACCACCAGCTACAACTTGTATTAAATGAGCTTCCCACACCTGAGTGCCAATCCAGCTCAGTCCTGATCTGCAACAATTTTGCTGTTCCAGCCCTTGGCCTGTTTTATGCAAAGGCTGCCAGTCAAGCTGAACAAACTGTACATCCAAACTGTGTTGTGATTTACAATTAAGCTTCTTTCAAACCTTCATGATAAATAGTGAGAATTGTTCCATGTAAGCAACAGCTAGCAGGATAGGTACTTCTCTGCAATCTGCAAGCTGCTACTCATCCCATCTCAATCTGATCATAACACTTAGAATCTATAACCCAAATGTACTCCTGTGTTGTTCACGCTAATTATTTTATAGTACCACAAATGTACGCAGTACTTTTTAAAATGCAAAATAGAGACATTATCTTTTCTAGTTGGGAGAGTTTACATTAACCCAAGATAACAACTTTGGAAAGGGAATTTATAGAAATAACTGTGGGAAGAAAAACATCTTGAAAAAGTTTCGTAAGGTAAAGCAGGATCAAGAAGCAGTACGATGGATAAATATGAAAAGAATAGGCTAGGCATAGGTTAAGATATGGCAGGAAGCCTGAAACTCTTTTCATGTCCTTGTCAGCATGACAGAGGCTTAGCATGCCAGTTGAATGCTTTCTTTCACCTGCAACTCTATCACCATGGTCACCCACTAGACCTTTCAACACCAGCCAAAACCTACTGCTTCCAGAGACTGAAAGAATTTGTGGAGACCTTCCCTGATGATGTAAAACTGGAACCATAATGCAAACAGTGGTGTGGAACCACAGAAACACAACCAGCCTAATCTAGTTCTTTATTGTTTCATAGGGACACAGGCTATGTTGTTGGTTTACAGCTGTACAACTCCTCCAGGTTACACAAGCTCTCAGGGAAGAACAGATATCACAATAATACAAAGCACTTTATAAATACTAATGAAAACAAACTCTGAGCTATAAAAGCAAATTATAGATGGGATCACCTCACTAGTGAAATACAGCTGCCTCTCCCCTGCAAAATTGCAGCTAATGGCTCACAGTGACATTACACCACCCCCCAAAGCCCAGAAAAGGGCTGGCTATCAAGCCACATTCAGGAATCAACTTTTAATATGTACAGTTGTGAGAACTAGTTCTGAAAATATTTCAGATATTAGATAACTTTCATTGGAAGTCATGGCCCTGAAACTCTTCTGGTCATCTTCACATAAAAGTTTACAGCCTTTGGAGGCAGCTGTCCAGAATAAAGGGAAGCCTCAGAACTTTAGAAATACAGAGATGGTATGTTTGGTTTTTGCATGTACCATTTTTGTATCTTGTCTAAATGTTGTCATATGTGTCATATACCTTTACAACAAATGTAACTTGCCAACTCAAGGAAAATGGAGCTTTTGGTTGTAAAAAAACAAAACAGCAGATCTAACACACACACACCACCCATGATTCATTTTTTCAACTAGTGGGCTGGATAACACTTTTCCAAATAGCAGAGCAACTAGCATAAAACATCTCTCATAATGTAAGAGATTATATTTAAGAAACTAGGCAAATCCTCTGGTCAGGCTGTGGGCAGTGAATAAACAGCAGTGTTTGCAGCCAAGCAGAAATTGGTTCCTTCACAGACAGCTGTTCTTCATCAGCTTTATCTGAATGGTCAGATAAAGATATAGAATGATAGACAAACATACCAATCATTTTTTCAGGTAATACCCCAGTACTTCATTTCCAACCTAAAGTTTTGCTGGTTTAAGGCATGTTAGAAAGGTCAGATTGTACTTTACCTTTTGTTTGTTTCTTTAATATCAACAGGCTACCCTATGCTGAGAAAAACATAACTAAAGACTGTATGCAAGGGATCTTACACTGAGGACACAGCAGAACTTCCATAAAGAGAAGTCTGCTCCCATAGATCTTCTTGCAGAAGCAGTGTCTGAGATAAGTCAGAAATCTTCAAAGCCACAGTTTGATATAAGTTTAGAGGGATGGGAAAGAAGACTATGTCCTCTTCCTGCACAATGTGTCCTACCACAATCACATAAGACCATCATGCAGCTGCAGCGTTGCATCTGCCACCAGAACAATATTTCACACTTTCAGAATGCAAAGAGTAATACAAAGCCCCATTTATTTCGACTAAACACATCGTTAATATTTCCAAGGGGAAACAAAGTCCAAAGAAATTAATATATCTTCTAGATTCTTTGCATTGACCCACAGGCCCCAGTTTAGTGCTGTTCTTGGTGTCTCTGATCTTTGAACAGTCTAGTAAATAGGCTAGAGTTAACACATCAGTGTTGGTGAGTGAGTTAATCAGTTCTTTGGTTACAGTTTCACACTGTCTCCCAGTTCAGGAATTTAATCACACTGGCTTACATTAAGTATTTTTTCCACAGCTCTTTAAAGTATAAAAACAGGATTTTATTTTGCTTAGATTATTCCAGAGCAGAGTTCCACGGGAGTGGATCCGTTTTGTAAATATAGAAGACATGGAGTCCCATACCCTTTGCTGTCATTTTTCTGTAATATGTTCAATCTACTGCCCTTTAAGGGGCAAATACAAATACATGCCTTTGTTAAATGTACTGACTTATGGTGCTCTGGATTACACCTTCATGGCTTGATCAGCTACAGCTCCATCCCCTCTTCCAACAGAAAATCCCCACAAAGTTGCAAAATTACATAGACAAATGATTAAAAGCACGTTCTTGAGAAGCACTAGGGAACATTTATTTGCAAAGAAGGTTCCCAGGTGTTTTGCTTATATCTTCATCTTGCCTTGAACAACCTAATAGACATTAGTCTCTTTTCTTTTACTAAGTTCCATACAGATGCACAGATTCCTTCTCAAAAGTATCCAGTCACAATACAGTAGCGCTGGGGTAAGTATTTACTGGAAGAATGCCATCTGTGTTTGCAGAGCTCTACAAATGAAGATATCACCAATCTGATACACTGTAGGTCAACTCTTCCTTTCTTTAGTGTTCACTTTTCAGCAACTGAAATCACAAGGCATGAAGTCAATAGATATTTAAGCTATTTAAATAGCACCAAGGATAAAGGTCATGCCTCTGATGTGATTTATCTTCACAAAAACCCACCCAAATCTTGGAAACCACTGCCTTAGAGATAGGAGATCCTGGGGGTTGTATAGATAAAAGGCTGGTATATTCAAACTAGAGATAGCTTTTTCTAGAATGTATTTAAATAGCTTAGAGCAAGGCCTTAGGTAAAAAGAAAAAAAACAATCTACACAATCCCAACAAAAAAAACACAAACAAAACAAGAAACCCAACAAAAAACCACAAACAAAAAAACCCTCAGAAAAACCCCACCAGTCTGATATACTCAGAAAAATGCCCACTAAGCTGTGGAGAGTTGCCCTCTCCTGTGCTGGCTGAGAGGCTGGAGTTTTCCCAAGCCTGTCATAGTAAAGGAAATCAGTAGTCAGGTCTTCGAGTCACTGCTGCCTCATAGTCCAGCACTGTTTTCAGTCATGGTCCTCACTTTCTAAGGTAAGAATAATTCTTCTGTGCCCTAGTACTTTGTCCCTGGCCTAGAAAGGAAGGAGACAGCTTACGCCATTGCAAACCTCAAGTGCAGTTCAGTGAGTCAGGCTAAACAGCTGACCACGCCGAAACAGGTATCCCACACTGCCATCTTCCCCCAACCTACCACACACTCTCCCCTGCTTCCCTTGTGCCACACTTGTCATTTCTCTAACTTCTCCATGAGTCCATCAGCTTACTCACCCAGCTGCCCACTAGCCCAGGAAAAATAAATAAATAAATAAATGGGGGAAAGCCTCTGACAAAGTAGCAAACCAGATCACTTAGTCAAAAGGTCAAACATAGGAACTGCTGCCAGTGAGAAAAGGGGGAAAGGAAAACCTGTGCCTCCCTCTGAATGTCTCAGGAAACCAGTTCCTAAAGAGGTAGCAGAAACAGGCAACTCCAGCACCATCACTGCACAGCCACATGCAAACATATCAGCAAATAACTTGTTAAATAATAAAAAAGTAGCAAAATCAGACAAACCTAGAGAGAAAGGGCAGTATGTCCCTGACTTGACACCCCACCTGGAGCACTGTGTTCAGCTCTGGAGCCCCTAGCATAAGGGCATGGGCCTGTTGAAGCAAGTCCAGAGGAGGGCCAAGAAGATGGTCAGAGGGCTGGAGCACTTCCCACGAGGACAGGCTGAGAGCTGGGATTATTCAGCCTGGAGAAGAGAAGGCTCCAGGGGGACCATACAGCAGCCTTCCAGTACTTAAAGGGGACTACAGGAGAGATGGGGAGGGACTCTTTATCAGGGAGCATAGTGACAGGACAAGGAGTAACAGTTTTAATCTGAAAGAGATTTAGATTAGATATTAGGAAGAAACTTTTCACTGTGAGGGTGGTGAGGCACTGGAACAGGTTGCCCAGAGAAGATGTGGATGTCCCATCCCTGGAGGGGTTCAAGGCCAGGCTGGATGAGGCTTTGAGCAACCTGGGCTAGTGGAAGGTATCCGTGTCCATGGGACAGGAACTAGATGATCTTTAAGATCCTTTCCAAAGCAAACCTTTCTATGATGATTCTATGACTTTCTGTGCACATTAATACACATATGTCAAAAACAACTGTTCACATGACCTTAAAAAGTTTTGACCAATCCTGTGAATTCTGCTACAAAAACCCTAATTTTTGTCTCAAATTTACTCTATGAAAACAGAACTCTAGGTTGTGTAACAGAAACAGCAATAGCACAATTAAAAAATTCCACCTGAGGCCAGCTCTGTTCAGTAACCAGAGGAGAGGAAGAAACCTAATTAAAACCATGTTCTCTACAATCAGAAGTGATTAGCTGCACATACCAGATAGAACATAGTATCTGTCACAGGCAACTGACCTCAAAACAGAGGAGGGAGCAGGGGAAGTGAATATAGTTACAACAAAACACACAGTCTGAAGGAAAAAGTGATTTAAAAGCCACTAGAATCACTGGTATTTGTGCTTGGGTGAAAAGAACAGCAGACGTGGAGCCCAAGTAGATACTAAAGGCACATTCATGCAATCCTGGCACAGATAAACCTGATGATATAATCAGGAGTTTTGCCTGTTTTCTTTGAGATCAGTGTCTCTGTAATTTATTAAGTTCTCTTAACCAGTCAGTGCAGATAGGAAGGATTTCAGATTAATTAACTACAGGCTTAAACCTGCAAGGGACATTTTGCATCTCAGAGACCACCTCACACCTTGTAGGAAGGAGCTGGAGGTATCTTTTGAGAATAAAGATGAGGACCAACTGTTCAATTTTGAATTTTTCCCTGCATTGCCCAAATCTCTATTGACTGCAGCAACTATCATTTTTGCTTCTACAGCAGTCAGAAAGCTCTTGAATCATTAACATGGGAATATCAGCATTGCTATTACTCCCAGACATTTCTTTCTTCACTTTCCAATGTTTTCTCTGTGTTATCTGTCATTACCTTGTTTTCTCATTTTCCTTTTCATTAAAGATTATTATTCAAGGGAGGAAATGTAGCACAATCTGAGAATTCGTTCAGCATGAATGAAGACACGTATGGTCTAGTGAGTAAGAAGAGGATCAGGAGCCAGGCCACTTGTAAGACCTAGCCTGACAGTCTCCCTCTTGGTCTTTGTGCAAGTCATTTAAGGTCAAATACTCTTCCCTTCCCACAGCCAAAAGTTCGGTAGGGGGTCAATTCCTTTGGACAGAAGAAAGGGTTACCCCACTAACATTGATGCTCCAACTTGTATTGCAGCTACACTGTCCTTGTGTGAAGGGCAGCCACTTCCTTTGGGCTTATCCTCACCACAGTTACAACAAATCATGAGCTCAAAGATTCCACAATCACGTCAACGCATAGCATGGCTTTACAAACACCACATGCAGGGACAAGCTGTGTACAGTACATCAGCTGGTCAAGGCACAATTTGACTTGGATAAGAGCCTTCTATCAGCATGACTGAAACAAAGAACGTGTATTTTTCTCATCTGCTCTAGCTGCAAACTTCTGTGTCTGCAAATATCACACAAACCAGTTCCCAGCAATAACTAGTGCTGACCGGTTCACCACAATCATCCCATGAAGACAAGTCACTGTCACTGATATCCTGTCATCTTTCAGCTCCTTCAGTCTCATGGTATTGGGATTAAGGAGGAACTCCCATAGAATGGGGCTCTGGGGCAATGGACAGCACGTGTAGACTCCAGGTGCAGTCCCTCATGAGCATCCAAGCCTTCCCAACAGGTTACTAAATCTTCTCTGCACAACTATATGACAGACAGAACAGCAATGCCTCTTAAGCCTGCTTTAATTCTCCATATGGGCAGAATAATTTTCACTTGCTTAACAATAGAGTTGGGGAAAAGACAGTAATTCACTTTAGCATTAATATATTTGTGTTTCTTTTTACCACACAGAAGAGCAGAACCAGACAAATTAGATCCTTCTCAGGAAATGAGCTAGTTAAAAGTGAGTTATGTGAAATTTAGTCTAATTCCCTGTGGGACCATTTGTTGGGTGCATGGACCTATAGGTAATTTCTCCCTCATTTTTCCTCTAGGAAACACAAGCACTATTGCTGAATTCAGAAAGCCACAAAGCCAGGACTGTCTCTCTGGAAGCTTCAGATTAATACAGGATAAACAGACTAAGTTGGACTTTGATTCTCTGCTGCGTTCCTGTGACATACCATGGATACTTAAACCAGAACAGCAAGGTAACATCAATTCAGTGATAGGTGCAAGAATCACGATCAGTTCCTATTGTTTATATACAAGCTGGTACATTTTCAGAGAAATAAGGGTGAAGGAATTTTCTTAGTAAGGAGAATAGATGAAGTATGGATTAGACTGAATTAGCAAGACTTTTGTTCCCTGTTCCCTTTTTTTGCCCCCAGACAGATATTAGCTTGAGAGTCATTGCTGCACTTTTCTTTCCAAGCTAAGACAAAAACCAACCAACCACCCATCTTTCAAAGCTTCTCCAACAGACAGGTTTATTTGGCAAAATTTTAATGACAAGAATTCTGAGCAAACTGAGGATTGTCCAGGTACCTTACACCTTCAGTTCAGTTACAAAACACAGCAAACACCAGCACTGCCACAAAAAAACCCAAAGAAAACCACTCCCTCCCTTATTTTTAGTCCATGTTCTCACTCTGATGCTACATTGCCTCGCCTCTTCCATATATGCCAACAAAAGCATTTGTTTGAATGGCTTTGAGCTTAAAACTAACCAAATAAAAAAAAAGGAAAGGTTAGTAAACCTCAGTCCAATTCACTAAAGAGCCTTACAAACCTTTTGGCCAGGCTCAAGAACATAGTATGTGTCAACTGTAAAATATTAATGAAAATAACTCTCAAAGAAGAGTTATACTGAAACTGCCTGATCTAAAACCCTACATACCCAAAACTTTATTAAGAACTGAAATATAGGGACTTTTTAAAACATAATATTTTCCTCCCTTCTAAAAAAGCAAGCAGAATCATATTTGTCATCTTCACGGACAAAGGCAGAATCCTACTAAACATCACCCTTAGCACTAGTCAGAGGAAGTTTGGGCACAAGTTTAGAGGGCTTTGGCTATTTGGCATTCACTCATCACACAGGCATTAAGCAGAATGCAATTTACTTTACTTTCAAAGCTGAATGAACTGCCACAGAGAAAGGCACCATTACTGTGTGCTAAAAATATCCAAACGCAGGGGGAGCACAGAGGAGTTGGTGCACTGTAAATTCATATTCCAACATATTGCACAGTAACGTTCCTGTACAGACAAGCCCTTAGACTAATAGGCACCTGGGAGTCTTCAAGTCTGAGTGCCCAATAAATAAAAAGGCTATTTTTTTTTAATTGGTGCTCTGAAACCAAGCTCTGATGTCCCTACTCAGACAATGCTTCTATTGAGATCAAGTCTTGGTCTATTATTAAATACCATTTCTTTACAGCTGCAAGCTTTCCACGTTAGAGGACAGGGATTTCATATCAAGCCAAATCACTAATCTCAGTCCAAAAAGGATTGTGCAGGCATTTATTTTGATTTTATATAGGTATCTAGATACTGCTTGATTCAGCAGACTTGCACTGATGCGTAGTGACATAACTCCCCTCATTTCTACCAATTCCCAACTCTGATAAACTCAAAACAAAAAAAAAGTCAAAATTCAAATTTAATCTCATTTTTAAAACTGTTCCAGATTCAGATTTGTTTGGGACAAAGTTGAGCACCACTAAGAAGTTTGAAAAAATCATTAACACAGCTTTCAATTCTAGTTTCCCAAGTTTTAAAAGCATAATGGACTCTCAAAGCAGAAAATGGTGGATGTCTGAAGGCTCCACTGCTCTGAGTTCATATAGCTCTGATCCTCAAGTTATTCTGAGCTGCTCACCCCAACCACCACAGCAATCTCCCATATTAACAGATGAGGCTTGAGGAGGGTCCACTGACCTCAGTGAAACACCACTAGAGATGAAATTAACTCACTGCCAAGAGTTCACAACTCAGTTTATCAATTCCCAAATCACAGCAAGCAGTCCTCTTTCAGGTAACCTGGCTACTCATAGCCAGGCACTACCAGGAATTATTTGCAATTCTGTGAAAATGTGAGGAAGTGAGTGCAGAGGTGAGCCCTACGCTAACAAAGCGGACCTGGCCAGCATTTGCTTGTTAGCTCTATTTGCAAGCTGCTGCTCAGATTCTGACACAAGAACCCATTTTCCCCCTTGAGGTACCTAGCCAGCACATGAAGAAAACAATCACATCCATGTTATTTTAACTTACTTTCTGACACACTTGCTGCTTTTTCAGAATGATGGGTCAATGATAAACATTTTCCTTCTAGGCAGTTCACTCACTTGTAGTGATGTTCATGTGAAGTTTGACAGATTTATCTTCTTTCTCAGCTACTTACAGCTGTGCCTCCATTACTTTGAAGTCAACTTGGATTTGGTTGGAGTGAAGTGCAGACATCAGTGACTCGGGCTTAGTGTGTCACCTGCATTTGTTATCTTGCAGGAGACAATTTAATCAATTATACTTTTTTTTTGTCTAGGCACAAGAACAAGACAAAAATGCTGATCAGCATTTCACAGGGTTGTTTCTTCACTGCTAGCAGGCCATTTAACATCTGATAGACCATATAAAAAGGTCTTCCCAGGGGCTTAGAGTGTTTGGGTTGTTCTTTTTATAGTGCAGAAGGTCATTAATGAGCAAGCAAAAGCAGTGTGGAAATAGCTAGACAAGTCTTGTTGAGTTAATAAGAAACTGTCATTCTGCTTCAGTACTTTCTCATTAAGCCTAGCAATGTTCACATCTAAGGAGACTCATGGTACAAATCTATTTTAATGCTCGATTTAGTTCCCCAAGACTTGAATCAGAGCAAGTTTACCCCTCCTTTTTTTTTTTTCCTCATAACTTCCAGTTCAGCAATTTGAGGAAAAACACTACATTAGTAGTAGCTCAAAAGGTGAAATTCAGATTTCTTTTTTTTTAAAGACCTAGATGTATCATGACTTTTTTGAACAGAAGACCAGTCACCCCAAATCAGATTTTGTCCTCCTGCTCTTATAAAGCCACAGCCTATAAAGCTAGTCACCATAGTACCATATTTTGCATGTTTTCCTAGACTAGAGCCTTACAACAGCTTTGTTGCTGCATTTAAGTGTCACACAGAAGTTAATTCCCCATTGCTCAAATAGAAGCAAGGCACAAACACCACCTTTAACTGAGTCTTAAGTATCAAGGGTCTGTCATGCAACATTAACAATGAATTCAGAAAGCCACTTCTTGCTAAGAACTACATTACAAGAAAAGCTATATTAATTCTTTAGCTAGTGTCCCATGCTCTACTTAATTTTGGTACTTCTGACTAGAATGTTACTCAAGTTCACTAGCATTTCTTCTTGCCAGGTATGTTGCAGAGGATCAGTTCCCTGTTTTTCAGGCTATTGTTGCCAGATCCAAGCACTTTCTCTTAAGCAGCTTTTACTGCTGTACTTACCATTCCAAGCATCTGACTTAGTAGAAGCTCAGCATCACACAGATCTCAAGGAAACACAGCTCAGACGCCTAAACTTATGCAACAGTGACCTTCATGTCACACTGAGGTTCCAATCAGCCTTGTCACACAATTCACTTAAGTGAAGATATGGGGTAAAACATAACATTCTTGCTGGCCAGTTGCTGATGGCTGAGTCGGTGCAGGGTCAGACTGTGCACAGAAAGCCATGCTGGCACTGATGCAGCATTCAGTAACCTAGGCCTAGCTTCAGGCACATTGAAGTCCAAGAAAAGAGGGAAGGAACAGATTAGAGTGAAATTCAACAAAGGAAACTAATGGAAAAGAGCCACATGTTCCCTTTTGTACTTTACATGTACAAAACTTTCATGTGTGTATCAGGCCAGAACTGCCAACACTGAGCAATACCAGTTCTCTCCTGCTGTTTTTAACACTAAAGAAAACAGTGCAGTGCATTAGTGAGGGAGTTTCATTCTCTTATCTGTTATTCTCCAGCATTTGTTAGCTAAACCTCTTAACTCTCCTGGCTACCCATTGCTCACACCAGGGAAGTTCCTAAAGCACACCTTTTTACACAGCATGGGTTTCATCTCGTAGTTGATTTCTCTTTTCTGAACTCCACACATACAGAATTTCTTGTTAGTAAGCCTGTAACAACTGTACATCCCAGCTCTGAAAACTCCCTCTAGAGCTGTTTCCACAGAACTCATTTTTGTTAGTTTCTTTTCCTTTTCTTCTCCTTACAACAACCTTCCAAAAACTCCCTAGAGCTTTCAATGCAAAGTACTACTTCCTGCAGCGCAGATACTGTAGCAAGGAGCTGAAGTTGCCAAAGGTTTGAAACCTCAGATCATTAAGGTCATACAAAGGTGAAAGGCATTTAAAGGACTAAAAAAAGAGGTGAGAAAGATAAGACAAGTCTCAATGTACCAAAAATATTACAGGATCCCAGTACTGTAAACAAACAGTTTTCATTATAGGCCATACTGTTTTTGTGGGATGTTTCAGAAACCCACTGATCTGAGATAACTTGAGAGAAATCTCCCATTATTGTAATTGCATGAGTGCTTCCCACTGTCATTCACTGTTGCAGAAACAGTGCAAGACAACTGCAGGCTTTTTCCTCTACCAACTACACTTTTGCCAGCTGAGCACTAGTAGCTTTTCCAGTACTACCACTCGACATTAGTGCAGCTGCCAGGGAGGAGAAAGAGGAAGACTTTAGTTAATCTATAGTAAGTACTCCCCACTACCTTAAAGCAAATTTAGGGATGATATTGGAATAAAGCCTAGCATTGCCACAATCTACCCTGCACCATGTGAAGACACGGTGGACAATAGGAAGAGATCACAGAAGCAGCAGCGTGGGCTAGTGGAACTGACAGTACATACTAGTAAATGATTGATTTATGGTCAAAAATTTACTTTTTTAAACTGTATTTTTCTGGTGAGGGAGAAGGGGGCAGCAAGGCAGTTGAAATAACATAGCCACTGAGACCAGTAAGAGGTAAACATCCAGAGCAAAAAGCATGCATACTTCAATTGTTTCTGATTCTTTCTGCAGCTGGTCAGCTCTGTGACATCAAGTCATTTAAACTTATGAATCTGAAATAATAAGAAATAAGCCTATAAAAATAGTAGTGAGAATTCACGCAAAGCTTAAGAGCTTCCTAAGGATCAAACAGAAATGAAAAATACAAAAGAACAGTCTCAAGAAGCTTCCTTTTTTGTGTTGTAGTGTAAAAAAAGATTATTTAAATACTTCCCTCAATTTTGGTATTTTTATTACACAGCCTGCATCATATAGATTTGGCTTTCCTTAGCATATATGGCTGATTCTGGATACCTGAAGTAGATCGCTTGAAGTCAGTATTTCCTATTTAAAGAAGGAACTTATTTGGCAAAAGGTAGTTCCCTTGCTCTTGCATCTGTGCTGCAACTTTTAGTGACAATTGAGAGATAAGTCAGCAAAACTTTATTTTTTCATGCTGCCATCACTGCTTCCTTCTTGCTGTCTCATCAGGACTGGCCTTAGGTTGTACAGAACTCTACATGCCAGTATCATACAAGCTGATATCTGACTCCTTCCTCAACTATGATTAAGGCAATATAATCAGCCAGCACAGGGGAACTATGCAGGCATTGCCTCCTTTCTGGAGACAAAAAATACTGGAGTTTTTCTCCCTCAGGCGAGAAATGAGAAGTGTGAGATGTGATTTGTGATGAAATTCAGAACCACGCAAAACTTGCCTGGTTTCAGATTTCATTACCCCCACACTAGAAAGGTTTGGCAAGGTAAGAGATCCTCCACCAATTAAGAACACACAACATCAAGAATTCAGGAAGTTTCCAGCACGCAGCAAGGTGAGAAGTTGCAGCTTCAGTCAAGTCTTCTTGTTCAAGGTTTTGCTCATGGGCCAAGAAGCTGCCAAGTAACTACACAAGCCCCAACAAAAGTAAATAGACCCATTTCAGCTTTGCAAATGATCATGGGCAACAGAACAGCTGGGAATGCTGCGTTCCCTTCTTGAGCTTGCAATATCAGCCTTACAGTCAAAATAAGAGTGCTGCACATGGAGACAAGGAAGCTCAGAACAACTCCCCTGCACTAAGGATGCATCATTTTCAACAGTGCTGACAATGCTGTAAGCCTCAACACCAACTGACAACTTCAGGAAGAACAGTTCATGTCGTTACATTGAATTTGATCCCCACCACATTTGACGCAAGTTCTGAGACTCATAGCTATATATTTAGTTGGAATTCACATCTCCCTCAGCCCTTTCCAGACCAACATCCCATGGCAGATGAGACTGCCCTGACTCTATAAGCTCTTTTGGGACAAGCTCTTCACATATCCTAGGCAAGTCATTAAAGGCTATACATAGCAGGAAGCATAAAAAAGCAGAAGCATGGATTTAAGCTTTTAACTGTTAGGTGAACCTTGTGCAACTTTATCCAGATATTTGCCAGGAGAAAAAGAAGGGGAGGGAAAGAACCTTCTCTACCAGAGTTTTTTATCTACTTAAAAATTTATGTGAGCTTTTACAGTAACACACTTCAGTGTTGCGCCCTGACAGCAAATTGTACCATCTATACGGCTTTTCACACATCCCTGAAACAATGGCTCTCTCTACTGGTACCTTAACAACCTATACCACTGGCCAGCTCTGCAGAGAAAAGCACTGAATATGCACAGCAGAATGGCTTACCTTTTTCAGGGAAAATCCTGCTCCTTCCTCTCCAGGCCTGCAGTTCATTCTTTTAGTAGGTGCTTCCCAAGTACTGTCCTTAAATATATACTGGAAAGACAATCTTCTACTGCTAAAGAATTGCTTACTTCTACAGTCTAATCTCTTGCACTTTCAGCTGATACTAGCAAGAAAATTGCCTCCTGGGGCTTTGTCAGGAAGAGAGATCACTGTTTAGAGATCCCCTTGCCTTTTTTTATTATTAATTTACTCACCAGTTGAGGTCTGATAATTGACAGCACCACAATGTTGATCTAGGAGCTTCAGTATAGCTCATAGGTCACCTGCAAACTTCTATTTTAATTTAAAAAACAATCCCTTTACTACTGCTGCCTGATACAAGGTTTCAGGAGAGCTTTTATCTGTCTTATCATTTGAAGGCTCAATACTGGTCCAAAAATTTGGAAGTACTTCTGAACCTCAAACCTTCAATTCTAAAATATTACCCAAAAGCACTCAAAAAGGGGGGAAATTCCCTCCCCCTCCAAAACCATATCATCGTCACTTTTGCCTCTAGAAAGTCTTTAACCTTATGCTTAAGTTTGGAGAGTTATTTTGGTTTTTTGCTCTGTCCCTCAACTCCCAAATAATTTGAGCATGTAACCACTAGTTCTTCTTACTTAATATGTCTATTAAAGCATATTAAATAATTCTTTTTATCACCCTATACACTGAGAAAGAATACATTGGATAGGACTATCAGAAATCCATAACTCAAGCCAGTCTGCAACATCAAGTTCCAAATTTCTGTTGGGGTGAGAGAGTTAAATGTAATCACCTTTTTTTTCCCCCCCCAATGTCCAATTTAGAACTAAAGCTACTCTCTCATCCTATGGTTTGGCTACTTATTCACTGAGACCAATGACACTGAACCACAGCTGCAGCACAGATGTTCAGTGAGGAAATCTATTCTGCACAAATCTAAGCCTGGCCTAACCTGATCAAGAGTTATTCTTCACTTTTACAGATCCAGACAAGCAAATGGACACAAAACCTGAATGCAGTATTACACAAATGTAAACCTGCTTTGACCATACGACAAACTTTAGTAGAGATGTAAGTTTACACTGAAACAGCAGGTTTTTAAAATTTCAGTTTTGTTTCTGAAAACAAGACTCGGACTAGGTTTTACTTCGTTTCTGTTTTAGTCAGGCATTTTAATTACATTATTTTCTATCACCTTGTCCAAGAGTGAAGTATCAGAGTGAAATTTCTCAGCAGCCCTACCCCAACAATAGATGACTCTAAGGCCCATATTCATAGTGAGAAGCAGAGTCATTGCCTCCTATTTATACAGGCAGAGACAAATCCCCTATCAGAGTCCTCAGATTAAAACATTTGACTGTTACAGCATCTAAGCACTTTTAGGGCACTTTGATGAGACCTCTTAAAACAAGGACTGAGAAACAATAAAAGGCTACATGAAGTTTACTGTTCCAGTGTAAATCAATTCATTCAAATTAAAGACATAACCATACACTCCAGCCTAGACAGACCATATAGGAAAACTAACAAGTTATACAAAAATGTATACCAGAAACAAGCTGCAAAGTAACACCGCAGGAAACGTAATCAGATACTTTCATTCCACACGCTTGGTCCTACTTGGATAATACAAGACAACAACAAATTAGTCTTAAACAGCCAGTTAAGCCAGGTTTATGACTCTTCTGTGTAGAGATGTGATGCTAAATGCAAGGAACTCTAGAAACACAGAGAGAAGGCATATACTTAACACACATTTTTCTCCACAACTCTCTATATAGGCCTGGACAAGTCTCTCAGCATTTATTCACAGTAGGTGCCCAAGGAGAGGGTCTTCAGTGGAACTTATACCAAATGATTTCAAAACAGAATCAGTTTCTAAACCAAAATGAAAATAAAACTAAAGTATCCAACTAGTATTAAGAAAGATTTTTTTTGCCTTCTCTCTCACTCTAGTAAGTAAAATAAGATGGTTTATACAGAATTTGTGTTAAGCCAAATGTAATAGCTACTAGATTCCATGCTCAGAATGAACACTTGCCTTTTTTTTCTTTTTTTTTTACTACTCTGATATTGTGACAAGAGCAGCAGTGGGCTAACTCTTTTATACAAAATCCTTACATTCATGTCACACTTCTCAGAATCAACTGCCTGCTCTAGACCAATTTACCCTAAGACAAGAAGCAAAATAACACCTCTTACGCTTCTTTTAATTATGTTATTGATTTATGAATGTACCTCTTAAGAATCATATTCAGGAAATACATTCCAAACAGGACTTCATAGAACACCCATACAGAACTCATTCATTAAAATGTGAAATGTCGTTATTTATAGCTTGATCTTCAGAGAAACTGAGCACTTACTGCTGCTGCTAAAGTCACTGGAAGCTACGCGTTCACATGACTCCAAAAATAAAAATCAGACCATGAGTTTCTAAAATACTTAAAGATCTGTGGATGATAAGTGTTACAGACATGAAACTGTAATTATTGAAATATTCACCTTTACTAAATATGCAAGACACCTGCAAATGAATCTTTGGATCTTCACTACAGCATAAGAGAGAATGGGACTTGCTTTCCCCACCAACGAGGGCAGAAGTGATCTCCAAGGAGAGCAGCAGCTACCTGCTAGGGTCATTATGACTACATGAGTTGTTCATTATATAGCACTGCCAAATCATTCTGAAGAGTTTCAGGGCTTACAGATGTGCAAAACATGGTGAGAGGTTAAGTCAGGGGTGAAATCAAACCTCAAGATTTTTCTCCATCTTCCCAAGCTTGTTTTTTGGGTTTTTTGTTTG